>AWUE01016491.1:0-104617 GCA_001974825.2 Corchorus olitorius
CCCGAAATATATTTTTTAAATTATTAACATATAATATATATGTGTAAGTTAGATTTACTAGAGATATATAGGCATATATATTGCACTAAAACTTAACATAGAAATTTTTCATGTAATATTTATATTATTAATATGTATTATTATGTTTATTTATAATGTTGTATTTAATAATACTATACACTTATAATGAAAATCATTTATTAAAACTAATTGAACTAAAAAAGGTAAAAAAAATTATTGTTATTGTTATTACTAATATCAATATTATTGTTATTACTAATATCAATATTATTGTTATTACTAATATCAATATTATTGTTATTACTAATATCAATATTGTATTTATTTAAATTTATATACAAATTTTCATTTAAAAATAAAGTAAAAAAAATATTTTCAAAGATATAATAATAAAGTATTTTTTATACCAAACTCGGGGAACGGGGATTCCCCGTCCCCGTCAAATCCCCGTGGGGTAGGGGATGGGAAACTTGTTCATTCCCCGTCGGGGATGGGACGGGGACGGGGATAGGGTTGTGAAGTTGGGGTCGGGGACGGGGAATACACCCCCGTACATTCCCCGCCCCGTTGACATCCCTAGAAAAATGTGAGGTAAAATAAGAAATTGACCCATTAAAAAATTGATTTGGAATTGTTGCTAAAAAATTTTTTGATTTGGAATCAATATGTATAATAGATAATTTCATGGGGCCAATATAAATATTAATTTTTTTTTATAAATACAATAAGTTTTAATGAAATACAAATTGGTATAAAAGAGATAGATAATTAATATACCCCTTATTAATAAAGCGGTTGAATTGTAATTATGTCAAAATAAAGCGGTTGCCTCGAACATTAATATACCCCTTATTCCTTTGGAATTCAAAAAATTTTAGATAGTTTTGGAATTCCAAAACTGAAATGACCTGACTCGAATTCGATCAACTCGAGAGATTAATCCGAAATTATCTAAATCGGGATTAATTATATTTAAATGACCTGAATCAAAAAAGACATGAACCTAAAAACCAGAGGCTCAAACCCAAGTCTGAACCATATGACCCGAAACCGAAAAAGACCCAAACCAAAATTGACTCGAACCCAAATGACCCGACATTTGAGCGATCCGAACCCAATCCAACCTGAAACCAAAAATTAACCGAACCCTTATAACCCAAATTTTCCTTAATCCAACTCCAACCTGACCAGTTCATTTGTATATACATTGGGTTTTACGATCAAAGTAACAAAAGAAATTATCCCACACAAAGAAAAATATCAACAAAGTAAAACAACAAATTTAAACCCACAACAAGAGTTACATTTATCAAGCAAAAAATTAATTATAAGTCAAATAAAATAATTGCATGTTAGGGAATTAATTAAATTTTAATCATAATACATTAAACTATCAAATAGAAAGATTTTAATCACAATAACTTTTTAAAGTAAAATGGTAAAAATAAAATAATTATAAAATATTGAATTTAATTAAATGAAAATAGAGTTTTTAGTAAAATAAAACTATATATTAGAAAAATGTAATATATCCAAATTTTTATTGAAAAATAGTAAAATGGTGAAAATAAAGTTATTATACAGATATTAGATTTAATTGAATGGAAATAGAGTTTCTAGTAGAATAATAATACTATAATAGTTAAGCAATGACATTTAAAAATAGGCAAATTATACAATACACCGACGGTGGAGTTTAGCAGACTACACAAGCGGATCCAGAAGGGTGACATGTGTCCTCTAGGGACTATATTGAAATATTTAAAACTTAATTAATTAAAAAAATGGAAATGTGTTAACTCCACAACCCGCTTGTGGAGTCCAAAATTTACACCGCCGATGTATCAAATAATTACCCTTAAAAATATGTTTGAAAACTAATGGTATAATGGTCGATTCAAAAGTTTTACAAAACTCGTACTTTTATATATAGTATAGATATATACTTTTATATATAGTATAGTACAGATATAAATATATTAAAGGTTTTTTTTTTTCCAAATTGTAGGGCAGTAAGGCTCTCCCATCTTATGCTTACGGTTCTACCCTTAATTAGTACTCTTTCTCAAATTTTTGTGTATCAAATAAAAGGGACTAGGAACATTGAGCATTGAGGTAGAACAATGAGACTAAAACAAAGCCAACACAGGTTTTTAGAGAGATTGTTCAATGCTCACCCCCCAACAATTTAATTAATTCAAAGCTAGTTAGTATATAGATAGTATTTGTGTTTTATGATTTGTATAATATATATATATAGAGAGAGAGAGAGATAATTAATGTTTATAATAATAAAGTTTGAACAGTCCATACGAGTGCAAGACTTTCCTTGTGATTAATTAATGATTAATTGATGTAATTATTTTGATGGTAAATGCAAATCAACATTAGAGATTGATATGTTGGAGCTACCTACCCTTACATTTTAATCCAAGATTTTAGTTTCTTACATATTAAAAGAAATAATCATGAATATGTGTATATATATATATATATATATCTTATCTTATTAATCATTAATAAACCAATTCTTAGATCTTTCAAACTCATACCGCAAACAAGAATCACAGACTTCTTAGAATTCACATCATATGATTAATTAACAAAATTTTAAATTTTATATGAAAGTTATTAAATTTTCAAATGTTGGTTGTCAAGAAAAAAAGTTATACATAAGTTAAATTTCATATTTCAATATCATCGACAACAATGAATCATAAACATACATTCAATTTCCATCACCATTTGAAGACTCCACCAGTTGCTCATAATGAATCATAAACATACATTCAATTTCCATCACCATTTGAAGACTCCACCAGTTGCTCATAATCTATGATACCCCCTTGCACTTGGATCCTCCTCAAGGATTATATATGGGCTTAATGCAAAAAAGGCCTCTAAACTTTTTGCAATAGTCAAATAAGCCTCTAAACTTTAATTTTAGCCAAATAAGCCTCTGAAATTCCAATTTTTGCCAGATAAGCCCTTCTAATATGAGGAAAAACCATGCCAGCATGTCATGTGGCCTGAAAATACCATGTCAATTTAGTGTAAATTTTATGAAAATGAAAAAAAAAGTTTTATAATATTAAATAACTGGTGGCATAAAAATAAGTTTCCTGAAAATGAACTTACAGTGTGTTTGGATTGAGGGACCAGTAAGGGACGGGACGGGATGAGAGGTCCTTTTAATCAGTGACCCATGTTTGGATTGGAAATTAAATTTGGTCCATGGGTTTTGGAGGACCAATTTTGGTCCTTCTTGATCCTTATGAGTCCACCTTTTTTGGTACTCCAAATTGGAGTACCAACAAGGACCAACAAAGTTTTTATTTATTAAATGTTAGGTGATCTCTCATGTTCCTTACTTTTTATATTTTAAACAATCCAAACAAGGATTGATCATTCCCTTCCTTTCCTTTTAAAAACCCTCCTTTCCCATCATATCCTGTCCTTTACTGATCACTCAAAAAATTTATCCAAACACACTGTTAGAATTTATGTTTTTTTTTTTAATTTCCAAAAAATTTATCCTAAGCTGATGTGGCATTTTCAGCCACGTAGCATGCTGACATGGCTTTTTCTCACAACAAAAGGGCTTATCTGACCAAAATTGATAATTCAGAAGCTTGTTTGGCCAAAACTGAAGTTCAATAGCTTATTGGACCATTGGCCGTAAGTTCATGGGCTTTTTTTTTACGTTAAGCCATCATATATGTTCCTTTAAGACCATTATTACATGCATCAAAAAGGCCCTAAGTCGGGCTTGCTGCAAATGATCGAAACACATTGAAGCCCTAGAAAGTAGAAACAGCAGCTGTTGAAGCCAGGTAGTCGGCCCTATACTATTATTACATTCATGCATGGTAGACAAAAGAGAGCTTGACTACCTCAAATCTTGTCGCAAGCAAGTTGCACTCAGGAATAAGAATTTCTAATTAGGGGGAAGATTAGAAGATCATGCAAATAAGTTGGACAGAACTCAAGAAGTCGGTTTCAATCCACAATTTTTGTATACCAATCTGAATTGCCAAACTCCATCCCATTTTAATGCCTTGATTCTTGAAGACGTGATCAAGCTAAAAATTTAGTAATAATCTGTTTAATACCCAGCTTGCCAAATACATTTCCATGAGAAAAATATATAGGTACGTTGGTACGTTCCAACTCGTGGACATGGAAGATTCGTGAGCCCATAAATTTGACTGCCGATTGTTGTTGGGTTCATTGAAGTAATTGAACTTAGGAGGCAAATTAAATTTAATAGTAGGCCCATAAAATGAAATTTAAATAGAAACTCAGATAAGTATTTTCCAATAATTTTAGAAAATAGAACACGGCCGCAAATTAATTAATCACATTAAACGATAAATAAAAAATGTGATATATATAGTATAGATTATTATTAATATATATATATATATATTAAATACTAGCTACAAATTTAGAGCTGTTCAAGGGCCGGGCTACCCGCCCAAGCCCGTAAGCCCGCCCGATATTTTAAAGGGCTTGGACAAGAATTTTAAGCCCATTGGATGGGCTTGGACAAAAATATCAAGCCCGCTTATTAAATGGGCCGGGCTTGGGTATAAGAGCAAAAGCCCCAAGCCCGGCCCGAGCCCGGCCCGATTAAGGATTATGCTTGTTTTTTATTTTTATTTATTGATATATAATAATTATCAAATATAATTTATACATACAACGTATTTTAAATAAGAAAAAAATGAATTATATATATGTAGAGAATGTTATTATCAATAAGAATAGTATATTATAGGTAGTACATATCATATTTTATATTTACAATTATATTTATATAATTAATTAATATAATTTAATTCTTAAAATAATTATTAAAAAAATATTAGACGGGCTTTTGGACGGGCCTTGGTCTAAGTATTTGATAAATGGACCGGGCTTGGACAAAAGTTTGAGACCCGTTTTATAAATGGACCGGGCTTGGGCAACACTAATGGCCTTAATCTTAAGGCTAGACCCGGTCCGAACCCGGCCCGGCCCATGAACAGGTCTAGCTACAATATATATTATAATAAGGTGGTTCTATTAGGTATCATGTCATTTAGTATATATATATATATATATATACTAATACTAATACTAATACTAATACTATACTAATACTAATATTAATAAATAAATAAATAGTATTTGAAAGACCCAGGGAATTTACCAAAGGCCCCTTTTGAGGATCGATGAGGAGGTTCCATTTGAACTTTTTTTGTCCTTTTCTGTTTTTTCTCACTTGCCAATTTACTAAGAAGACCCTATGTTAGTTTCTAACCAGTTCTTACCCTTGAGCCCTTTTTTTGTAATTATCATTTCCTTTCACATAAATGTGTTATAATAAATCATATCCCCCTTAATTATCTAGAATTGTAACCTCTCTCCAGACCTTTCATGTCCATATGAAGAAGAGAGTAAACTTAGTTTTTGTTTAAGTGCTACACACTTTAGAGGAGGAAACAGAATTGAAGCTATTGCACATGTCCATATACAAACTAATATTTACTATTTATTGCTAACTTTAGGATATATGTTCAATGTTAATAGTATAGTTTTTTAAAGATGCAACACATTTAAAATCATAGTACTTTCGAAATTTTCTACGTATCAAACAATTTAATTCGAATAGAAAATTATTCAAAGAAGTAGATTATTGAACGCCCGACGCGCCAGCGCGGGCCGATCTACTTGTATTTAAGTAATTTTAACTAAACTAAGAATCAAATACTCTACCATTATCAGATCAAATGTCTAATGTTAATATTTAAAGTTTCTATTGATGGAATAAATATATTTTATTTTATTTGTACAGAGAAAAAAGAATAAATGTATTTTATTAGTCTAGAACTCAACAATATTAGGGAAATATTTTTTTTTGGCAACATATTAGGGAAATAATTTATTTTTATGGTATACTATATAAATCGAATAAAACCCAAAAACGAAAAAAAGAAAGACTGCTCTACCGCCGACCGTCCGTGTGGAGATGGGCAGAAAATAAAATAAACGTACACGTCATAGTAGTAGCAAATAAATAGGATTGTTACTAAGAAGAGCAAAAGTCGGAACTGAAATTATACCAAAGACAGGCAACACAAAAAGAACAGGGAGATTGAGCGTCTCTTTGCTAGGGTTTAGAATCCGCCAAGAAATCCAGAAAGAAGTTTGAAAAGCAAAAGCCAGCACTCCTCGCTTTCTCTGCCTCTTCTGAAATCGTAAGTGAATTTCCCGCCAGTCATTTTCTCTTTTGAAGATTTAAATTCACGGCATTGTTCTATATAATCAAAATTTTAGGTTTTTTCGGGAGAATATTATTATAGTAAGATTCTTCTTCTCTTTGCAGTTGTTCATGTTCTTCTTGATAGTTGTACTTATTAATTAATTTTGGGGGAAAATGTTTATTTGCACAATCCGTTGTTATATTTTCACAGATAATGGTCAATGGTAATCTTTTCATGGAATTGCAATGCCATTGCTGCATGTCAAATAATTCCACTCTGTATCGTATTTTCAGGTTGAACTATTCTGGGTTAAGGAGAGGCCTGCTATGAGAGTATGGTAGAAATTGAGGAAATCGAGAAACTTGAATTCAAGTGGGGTAGCAAAAAACGAGTGGGTGGCAAAAACAAAGATATACGGTTTTATGAATCATTTACTTATGATGGTCTCGAATATGCCCTTTACGACGATGTTTATCTCTACACGGATGCTGAAAATTTGCCTCATATCGGCAAACTTATAAAAATATGGGAGGATGCTGATAAATCAAAGAAAGTGATGGTTTTATGGTATTTTCAAGCTTTTGAGATCTCAAGGTATCTTGTAGTTGAATTGGCACATCCAAATGAAATATTTTTGGCACGTGGTAAAGGACCAGGCCTTGCCAACATTAATCCCTTGGTAATTGGACTTTCTTATATATTAGTTTCGGTTTTTGATAGTTCATCAACTGACAATCAGTGTTCTATATCCTCAGCATTTATAGTTTATTTGCCCCCTGTCACTTGTATTGTTACAGTCTGATTTTTTAGAATAAGGATTTTTGTTACAAATCGTAGTTTCAGTCCAATTCACTTAAGTATATCAAAATATTTCTTGAAATCATGTCTCATGTAACTCAAGCATCTCATTCGAGGTTGTTCAGTAACTAAGTTTGGCAGGCATAGGCATATGTGTTTCTCGAAAGTGAAGACTGAATTTTTGTCATTAAGTTTGATACTGTATATAAACTTATGATACTGAAAATATGTCTTTTGTTTTTTAAAGTTTGTAACATGCATTCATTTGCTGGAAATTGCTGCTAATATTGTGCACATCAATTTAGGAAGTAATAGCTGGAAAATGCAATGTAATTTGCATTTCAAAGGATAGCAGAAATCCACAACCCTCAGAAGAAGAGCTCCAAATGGCAGACTATGTGTTTTACCGTACTTTTGATGTTCAGCAATGCATTATCTCGGATAAGATAGATGACCAAATTGCTGGAATTGATGGTATTTGTTCTTCAATCATCTAAAGCTCCTTTGTTGTGATATCTAGTTAAATGATGTTGGTTGTTTTGATTGTTGATATTGATTTATCTTATTTCTCAAATGATTGCAGCTAAATTTATTTTTAATCGAGTTGGTTCTCTGGAGCCCAATTCTGTTCATACCCCTGGTGTGGACAATAAACATGCTAGTGAGAACGCTAAGGAGACAACTGAAAGGATGACTTTGCGTACAAGCTCATCTGAGAATCGACATCCTGAAGATTATAAACAAGAGGAAGTGGCAGATGGGGTTGCAGAGAAGCTTCCTGCCAATGACAGACAAGATAATGCCACTTTTAACAAAACTGCTTCAAGTCTTAAAGTCGAAGAGAAATCAGATTTAAAAGTGCCATCAGTTAATCCGGTTGTCTCCCCCAGAGAGAAGCCTGTTTCTGGTGCAGGGATAGAGTCTGGTCAACCTACCAAAACCGATGATAGACAGGGAAGTACTTCTTGCGAGAATATAGGTTTAAGCCATAACATTATAGATGAGAAAATGGATCGGGTTGGTAATTCTTTTGTCAGCCAAGTCAAAGTTGAGGAAAAACTAAAATTTACTGAGGATTTAGGCGAGTCAAATGAGAGGCCACATAAGAAAGCAAAGGTTGATAGTTCTGTGAGCGTATCTGATGACAAAAATAAGATTCATGTGCTTAAGCCAAACCGTGATTCTGATGCTAATACTTCAAAGCCCATAGTGCCAAATTTTACCGCTTCTGAAGATAAATCAAGACATGCAATAGATCCTCTTGGGACAGCCAAAGAATCTTCCAAGAAGCTGAATGTGGATGAAGATGTTGCAAAACCTACTGGTGGCAAGTCGCAAAAAAAAACCTCCTGTGTGGAATCCTAATGACGGCATCAAGACTAGTAATAAGATGATTGAAGTTACCAGAAGGCCTTATTCTGTAAGTTGTACTTTGGGGATGCCTTCTCCTTTTCCTATCCTTTTTCTTTTTAAGAATTAATTTCGTTTTAGAAAATCTTACTTTAAGGTACATGCGGATCTGATGCACATTTAAGGTAAAAAGACGAGGATTTATAATTGATAAATAAGATGTAATTACTTAGCAAAAGTTTACTAACAGTTATCTAAGAATTATCTTTGTTTTGAAATTCTATTGTTCAAGTAATAGTTTGATTGTATTTCTGGTAATATTTGTGTTATAAAACCTATTTTTCATCATTCATCTCACATTTCTTGTTTTAAAAAATCAAAAATTTTGTTCTTAAATTATAATTCCTTCAAATTATTACATGGAGGAATTTTATGCCTCATGTGAATGTTTTTTGTTACCTTGGTTCTTTCTTTTACTCTGATCCCTTTTTAGATGAGTAAGTTTTATTTTTAGTCAGCCTCGTTGTGTACAACTACATGCTTGCTAGTTTCTGTGTTCCCCTCTTTTGTGGATGAACATAATACTATCTCGTTATGCTGGTATTGTCTCCATGATGAGAAACTTATTGTGAAGAGAGAATCTTTTTGGTTCTTACATTTTGTTGTTTATGCATGCTGACAGGATAAGAGCAACTGGTTCGCAGAACTTGTAAGTAGTCCTCTGCCACTCGTGCGATTGTTTAACTAGTTTCAGCAGTCTACTTTGAATGCCACCTGCTTGGTAAAGCTGGTATACTGTGTTTAGATTGATCTCTGAATTGCCTCACTCATTGTTTCAGCCTTGGGAAGAAACAATGCGGGAAGCATATGAGCATGGAACACTTGTCCTGTTTCAGAATTTGGATCCAGCTTACACTTCAGAGGATGTGGAGGTAGGTAACTATATTTCATGTGACTGTATTCTTTTGTTTGTAGTATTTCATGTTTCGATGAATAGGTTTCTTTCTCTGTGTGTGTGTTTCCCCTTCCCCGTACCTTTTTTTTTATTCCATATAAAGAATTTAGTTTTATATTTCAGAGTATAGTTTGGAGTGCCTTCCGTGAAATCTGTACAGCAAAGATGCTACATCAGACTGCATATTCCAGCCCTCATTCTGGTATGGAAGTATCCTATATGCAACTTTGATGATTTTATGAAGTGTTAAAGAAAAGTTTTTCTTTGTTGGAAATTTTTTTAATGTAATCCCTTGATTATTATCTGAAGCATGAAATGAAGAATTGCCAAAATTTAGAAATATCTTTTGATATTTTGAAGAGAAGTAAGGCTGGCCTGAGTGTTGTACTTATGGTTATAGTTGTTTACCTTAAGTAATTTAAGAAAATTGTTGTGTCTGTGTTATATATCATCTTCATGTCCTATGTCCTTGTTTGTGCTTCCTATCCTAGTTTGTTATAATACCAATATTTCAAACCTTGGGTCTAGAACTAAAAAGAACCTTTTTGGTTCCCCTAATTATAGCATGTTTTGAATTAGTTTGTTCATGTTGTAGGTCAAGCTTTTGCTATATTCAGAACAAGTGAAATGGCAGAGAGGGTTGTTAGAGAATTGGATGAGAAATGCTTGTTGCTATCAAATCAGAGGTAAGGGTATACAATTGTAATTTGGTGTTGTGCATATATAATCATGGTTAGTATCCAGTCTCATGATTTTTTAATCAGTAGCTTCAAACTGCAGTTGTCAAGCAATTGCTGGCACTCTGGTCAGTTAAAGTATGCTGCATCAAGTACTAGTATGCATCTTATGACTCCATTGTTGGGTTTGTAAAGTTTTCTTTATGGCCATTTTCATTCATATTTTCGACTGATGCACATTTGGTCAGGTTTACTTTTTCTCCTAGGAAAAGAGCTAGTTTTTGGATTGTTTACATTACACCTAATTTTTAGCCTAATGCTAAGTCCATTTGTATGGTGAATCTCTATTATACTCATATCTTTGAAATCATTTGTGGCATTTAGAACTGGCCTTTAGGAGCAGTGAAGAGGCTTCTTTATTTGCTTGTATTTAACTTTACTTCTTGTTGTCTAGGCCACTTGTTGCAAGAATGCCAACTGTTTGCTTTCCAAAGAAGCAGGCAACATTTCCAGGCCATCTTTTACTTGATAAACTCAAATCTCAAAGGGAGATGGTATTTCTCTCTCTCTCTCTCTCTGGTTGTATGTGTTTCTTTGATGTTGTAGTATGCTTGTTTGGTTACATACCAGCTGCCACATGGATAGTAATTTTTCTTATTTGGTGTTCTGTTTTCCCTTGCTTATTTATTTTAATTGGTTTCTGGTGTTCCTTCTTTCCCAGAAAGAAGCAGTATCCACTTCACATGCTTCCCAAGCAAACACGCTGCAATATGAAATGGCAATTGAATGGCGCTTACTTGTAAAAAGATCGGATTTGGCCTGGAGAAAGTTATATAGGGTATTAAAATGTCTGTCATACTTTTATTTGTTTATATGCGTTTAAATGCTGTGTTAACCTGGGTAATTCGAAATATTTAGCAACAAAGGGAAGAAGTAAAAAAGCTGAAGGATAAGTTCAAGTCCAAATGAACAGCGGTAACTGCTCCCCCTAATTTTGGTAAGTGCTTCCAAACAAAGAACTACACACATTTATTGTAAGCATGTTATGCATTTCTTATGAATGGTTCTGCCGCTAATTTCTGTACAGTGCATATCTCTAGAACCAAAAGGAAACTTTTTTGTGAAAGCAAGCTACCAATTTGGCTTTTTGTCCAGACCATCTGCATACGAACGGTATGTTGTCTAAGCTAGCACATCATTCTATTTTGTTACAAATCCTTGACATTAGTTGCTCTTTTTTTTTGTGTTTCTTTTTGGTCAAGCTGGTGGAAACCTGATTCAACTGTGTTCTCTCAGATGCTCTTTTTGACGAAGGTGAGGCTCTGCTAAACCGGATAGAATATGGAAAAATCAAGGCCTGAGCTTCATCTTATAAGAACCAGGCAAAATTTGGACTGTAATCTGTTAAATTCTTGCATACATGCACATGCATGGCCTGGTTAATGGCAATTTTGTATAATCCAATCTCGTTGCCTCCTTTTTCTCTACTAAGGGTTTTTATATTAGTAGCTGTTCAGGTTATGTTTTCCTACTAGCATGTTGGAATTAAACAAAAAATATAAATGCTTAATCTTACAAGTAACACTGATTATGTTAGGAAACACTAGAATTAATCTGATTAAAATTAAACATATTTTGCTGACATCGAACGTTTGAAAATGGTTGATACGGAGAGGTCTCGGTCGCCTTGAGCATTTGTTGCTCACGTTACTTGAATTTAATGGTGACTGAAAGAAGAAGAGATGTAGTTTTTTATGGTTAGGTAAATTTGATATTGACATTCCTTCTACCAATTTACCTGTATGCATTTTGTCTTGTCTTTCCCTTCACTTTTTTAAGTAGAAAGTCGGGACTTTTTATTTTGTTTTTGGCTTGTTTAACTAGACACTGACGTTGACTTAATTGCAAAAGAAGAAAACTTTGATGTCATGATTCATAAAATCCTACAATTATTCCATTGAAAAACAGAGCTAGTAGCAAGTGTGCTTTTTCAAGAGAATGAACGTGATTCAAGTCTCAAAAGTGAGTCTTTTTCTTTGAAAAATCAAATGGTGTGCTTTGGGTTTAGAATTTTTCATGTTGATTCGCTTATTATTAGGTTCTGGTTTTCAGACATTTTGGCTGGCAAAGTGCCCAACCAATGCCGTTCTTTCTTTTTTTCATTTCATTATAATTCCCGGTAGTCACATTAGACCCTAAATTTGGAGAAACAATTATAGACTTCAAACACGAAAATCCCTTCTACTGTTTACTCCCTTTGTCCCAAATTATTTGACTCTTTTTGGGTGAATATGGTCTTAAATTGGATCACACTCCTTCCAAAAAGAGTCGGTTACTTTGGAAGAGTCCGTTAATTTGGAACTGAGAGAGTATTTTTTTAATTCATTAGACTCAATTTGATCATTATTTATTCAAGATATTAGGGTTTTCCTTTTTCTTCAACTGAAAATTATAAATTTCTAACGGTTGATGTGCCAGAAAGTTGTATAAATAAAATTCTAAATCAAGTTATATTCTCATCTCAGCTCACCTAATACCTAATGCATGGTTGAATTGTAGGGTGGATCTGCCTCCTCTAATCTTTTCTGCATGAACCATATTTATTTTTACTAGTAAAATACTATTTGAAGCCCAAATGGGCAAAACACAAAAATAGGAAAAAAGGAGCACGAAAATTATAGAGCAATTTAGAACAGGCTTGATAGGGGGACAATCAGAGCCGTCCATCAAAAGAACGTAATGCTAGTTCGGTGCTAAAGGAAAAACGACGTCGCAAAGCTTTAAAAAATGTGACCGTTAATTTAATTTAATTTTAAAAAAAATAAACAAAGGACACCTCGGAATCAATTACAGCGAGTACAAACGCATACCCCACTCTCATCACTCTCTTCTCTCTCTCTCTCTCTCTCTCTCTTTCTTTCTTTCCCTCTGCTGCCTCTCTGCACACCTCTCTGTACAAGCTTGGCAGTATCTTACTCTCCCTTTTTTCCATGTTCCTCCATTTCACTCTCATCTTCTCTTCTTTTTTCTCTCACCCACATTCCCAAACCTAATCAGAAGTGAAACCGAACCGCCGCTCCGCCGTTTGAGCCGGTGGAAGCTGAAAAGGTTGGTTTTTTTTTTGAAGGAAGAAAAATGGGTTGTGCTCAGTCCAAAATAGATAATGAAGAGTCTGTGGCTCGTTGTAAGGAGCGGAAGATTTTAATGAAAGAGGCGGTTATAGCTCGGAATGCTTTTGCGGCTGGTCATTCTGGGTATGCTATTTCCTTGAAGAATACTGGCGCCGCCTTGAGTGACTATGGCCATGGTGAAGCTGAAGAGCCTTTGGAACATCATCACCAGATCCCTCCTCTTGACTCTACACCTCAACCGCCTCCACCGCCTCCGATGATGGATAACCTTCCTCCACCGCCACCGCTTCCTAACTTCTCTCCTAGCCCTGTTGCTCCCATCAAACGCGCCATCAGTATGCCTACTATGCCTGTCAAGAGTCGTAAGGAGTTTAATTCTTCTCTAGCTATTGAAGAAGAAGATGAGGAAGAGGAGGAAGAGGAAGAAGAAGAAGAGCACCATCATCAAGGAAACGAGGAGCGTGTAAATAATAATGGCGAAAGTTTGAGGAAAGATTCAAGAGGGCCCCATCGGGAGGAGACTACCCCACCAAGGACTCCGGAGAACAACAATGTGGGCCACCACCACCACCCGCCTCCGATGCCTGAAGCTAAAAACATGGCTTGGGATTACTTCTTCATGGTCGACGATAACATGCCGGGTCCAAGCTTGGATTTGGACAACAACAATAATGTAACTGAGAATACAAATGATGATGCTTTAGAGAACAATGTTGGTCTTGGTAATGGTGTGGGGTTCAGTGGCCACAGTGGAATTGATAGTGAAATTGAGCCGAAGACGCCGGAGAGGCCACCGGAGCCGGTGACGGTGGCTGTGGACGTTGATGATAAAGGGAAGCAGCAGGTTCATATTGAGCATTCAAAAACGGCTCCGGCTGAGTTCAGGAGAGTGGTGAACGCTGTTTCTAGTGTAAATTTGATGAAGGTTTTGAATGAGATTGATGATCATTTCTTGAAAGCTTCAGAGTGTGCTCAGGAGGTTTCTAAGATGCTGGAGGCTACAAGGTTGCATTATCATTCCAATTTTGCTGATAATCGAGGTAATTTTTGCTTGTTTTTCTGTAGGCCGTAAGTTATGTTGATGATTATAATTAGGTAATAAGTTTTGGCTGTGAAAATTTGAGGCTTTTGCATGTTTGATGTTCTGCAATGGATGGTGTTTGATCAAGACAGGAACTTGTCAACATCTCTTCTGTGAAAGATCGAAGATTTGAAGTCTTTTAGATCTGAAAAAAGAAAAAATAAATCTTCTTTGAATGATTTAATGGGCTTTCTTTGTAAGGTGGTTTTTTTAGATCTTGTTGTCCTTAAGCTTTATGTAAGAATCTCACCTTGACCATAGATCATTCTACTTTATTCTTTAGAGATGAGTAAATAAATAAACTTGCTACTAATATTTTTTTGGGGGGTGGGGGTCAAATGCTGCATAGTTGACAATTCTAAAGTTATTACTTTTTAGTAATATTTTACTCTAAATTATTTGAGAGGGTGATTGTCATCACTGTTCCAAGTATAGCACATTTGGCTTTGCAATTCTTTTTTTTTTAAAATAAATAAATAATTCTCATGGTCTTGAGATTCAAGAATATGTGTATTAAAGCTTGCAGGAATTATGGATTTTGACACATAATCCTGTCTTATAAGTTCTGAATGCAGTTATAATGGAAAATGCTTTGTATTATATTTTTGACATCTATTGATCATATTATTAATCCTGTTGGTTGTAGGACATATTGATCATTCTGCTAGGGTCATGCGTGTCATTACATGGAATAGGTCTTTCAGAGGTATGGCAAATGGTGAAAATGGAAAGGATGAATTGGATTCAGAAGAATATGAGACTCATGCAACTGTTCTGGATAAGTTGCTAGCATGGGAAAAGAAACTTTATGATGAAGTAAAGGTAAACTATAAATCTTGGGTTTTATCCGTTTCTCTGGTTTCAATATCAAATTTATATGGCCAAATGCTTGCCATGGCAATCAATATTGCATCTTTGACAAACACCTTTCTTTGTAAAATATGGTTGACTATAAATGTGTGAATCTTTTAGGCACTTCAATATTATGTTCCCATGGTAACCAATCAGTAAGCTGGTTTCTCCGAAATGTGTATGGGCATAAATAAGGATCATTTTAATGTTGATATCAGTTAGCTATCCTGTTGCTTGTTTTTGACCTTGTTCTGAATCTTATAAAAAGTTGGCTTCTGTTGTAGCAAGGAGAGCTGATGAAGCTCGAATACAAAAGGAAGGTTGCCTGGTTAAACAAGCAGAAGAAACGTGGAGCTAGTGCTGAATCATTGGAGAAAACAAAAGCTGCTGTAAGTCATTTACATACGAGATACATAGTTGACATGCAGTCCATGGACTCAACAGTATCAGAAGTTAATCGGTTACGTGATGAGCAGTTGTATCCAAAACTTATCATGCTTGTTGATGGGTAAGTTTTTCCTATGAAATTATCAAGAAGCTGTACATTGGTTCCTATATTTATCCCTAATATCTTTGAATGAAGAGATTGTGGCTTCTTTGTAGTTGGCATTTTTCCTTCATTAACTTATCACTGATTCTTTGTGTTTCTTATCACCAATGGGTATTGATGATTTTGATTATGTACCCTTGTTCCACTTAGTACTTGCAAATTTTGAAGTGAATTTAATCATGATCATAAAATTTGACATCTATATACTGCAGGATGGCTAACATGTGGGCAAGTATGTGCGTACATCATGATAGCCAGCTCAAGATTGTTGAAAAGCTTAAAGCTCTTGACATTGCCCATGCTTCAAAAGAAACAACAAAGCACCACCATGAGCGCACCATCCAACTTCATAATGTTGTCCTAGAATGGCATTCACAATTTGATAAGCTGGTGACACATCAAAAACAATACATCCAAGCTCTCAACAGCTGGTTAAAGTTGAATCTCATCCCTATTGAAAGCAGCTTGAAAGAGAAAATCTCATCTCCTCCACGAGCGCAGAATCCTCCAATCCAAGCACTTCTCCATGCATGGCATGACTATCTTGAAAAGCTTCCTGATGAGATTGCTAAATCTGCAATCTCTTCATTTGCTGCAGTGATAAAAACAATAATCATTCATCAAGATGAAGAGATGAAGCTTAAAGAAAAATGTGAGGAAACTAGGAAGGAATTTTTGCGCAAGAACCAGGCATTTGAGGAGTGGTATCATAAATATAAGCAACGGAGATCTGGATCTGATGAAATGGATGCCGAAAGAGGTGAAGATGCGAATGCAAAGGATCCTGTCTCAGAGAGACAATTTGCTGTTGATAGCTTGAAGAAGAGGTTAGAAGAGGAAATTGAAGCTCACCAGAAACATTGCATCCAAGTGAGAGAGAAGTCTCTGGGAAGTCTTAAAATTCGCTTGCCTGAGCTATTCCGGGCTATGTCAGACTATTCTCATACCTGCTCTGATGCTTATGAGAAGTTGAGAATCATCACCCGTTCACAGAAACCAAATAGCGCCCCCTCGTAAGACCTTAACTCTGTTTCTTAGTAATTCCTCTTAACTTAAATCTCAGTGAACTGTAGTTCTTACTCTAGACAGAAGTTCTTGGCAATGCAATGTAGCAATCTTTTATTTATTATTTATGTGCAAAGGAGTTTGGATGTGTTATGCTGTTCCCACTCCCTTTTTCCTCATCAAGGAAAAACAAAATCCTCTTCATTTATATCTTATTGGTTTCACTGTATAAGTAGTACTAAGGTAGCATATCCTTCCATTAACTATCATGGTCAGAAGGATACTCAAATACAAAGTAATTTCATCCTACATTGCCTGAGGCAAGGCTGTAGTATAATTGAATCTTACCAACCTTTCATTTGACTTAGATTAATGACCAATTTGTTCTAAAAGGGGCAGTTTAAAAAAAATAATTTTGAGTTCATGGATTCATTATCTTATTGTGTTGAAAATTGCCTCATAAATGTGAATATTCAGGTCATCAACAGACAACAGCTAACTGCTGCTAGAAATATGCAGCTTCAAACTTCTGGCTCCTTGGCATATGCTCCTTTCTCAGAGGTTAAGTAAGGTGGGGTGGTCAAACTGTCAGTCACTACTGCTTCTTTATTTCATATTCATGAATGTTAGTTGAAGTGGTGGATATCAGGTTACTATATATGGACATAATTTAGCATCTCAAAAAGATTAGCCCATGGCAAAACTTGTTGCAATCAAGCATCTCAAAATAGGAATTTATAGAGGCCAATTAAAATGAAAGAAGAGACTGAAATGAGAACAATTTAGTAGCAGTAGTAGTTTGATTAACCATGACGGCGACCGAATCAAATATATAATTTTCATACCCAAACTTCAAATCTGAATAACTGTAGGTTTAGTTTACCATTTTTTTAATATTTATAGAACATTAACAAATCCAACTTCTCAACAAACATGTTATGCCATTGCATACCATTCTAATCCTTGGAAAGATTCAATCCCCTGGCTCTCTGAAATTCAATACTACCTACAACTATTCATAATATATATCTGTATTTCATGAGCTGATACAAAAACTGGCACGCCGCTACCAAAGGAAGACTCTTTCGGCGGTTTAATTAAACTTTTGACTCTTAAAGCTGCAAAGGGGTGGGCCTCTGTTCTGTTTCTAGATTTCTAGTATACTAGAACTAGCTTACCTTTCAACTCTCTCAAGGCTTAGGAGCCTAATTAGATAATTTTCATAATTTTTTTTGGGTATAATCTATGATTGTTCGTTAATCATATTGAATCTCGTCTAATTTAATGTTAAGTCATGTTAAACTTTAAATGAGGGGAAACTCTTTCAATATCTATTTTTTTTTCATTTACAAGACTCGACCATATTCATGGATAATTGAATTCTTTCTATCCATATCCATAAGAGTTGATAGATCATTTTGATTGCATTAGTATTTTGATTGAGATTGATTTATATAAATGTTGACTTCTTATTGAAGATTTTCAAACTAGTTCTCAAGTCGGCCATTGATTTTTCCATTCTTCATCATTCTTTAAATTTTCATTCAAAATAAATACCGCTAGCCAAGCCGTGTATACTCTGTGCAGCCAAAGCTGATAGCTTTTACACATGCTCAAAGATAATGACTTGATTAAATATATACTTTTCTTTTCAGATAAAATGATAAATGTACTTAGGTAATAAGTATATTATATATGCAATCATAAAGTCACGTTCGTATCCATTTATATAAACCTCATCCCATTCATTTTTCAGTTAAGACTTGATCAGAACCCCAAAAAAGAAAAAGAAAAAGTCAAAGTTTCTTTTATATTTCTTAGCCATGGAAATCAAAGTATGGCACAGGCAGAGCTCAGGCAGAGAAACCATCACATTAGGCCGCAGCTACACACAACGGCGCAAAGAAGAGTCGTCGAAACCAAAGTGGTTAACATTTTGGAAGAAATTCAGAAGAGAAAGGAAGAATATTTCTGTTGCATTCCATGGCGCTGCTTATGACCCAGATGAATACTCCCAGAACTTTGATCAAGGAACAGGCTGGGCCGAACCTGATAATCTTTCTCGCTCTTTTTCAGCTCGTTTTGCTGATCCCTCCAGGATCTCTAGAAGGAATGACTTCGTTTCATTGATGTGATTAAATAAAACAAGTAGGAAAATTGTATGTGTTTAGTTATATTTTGAGTTTTCTTCTTCTGTTTTGTAAAGAAATCGACCAACTCTCTTGCTGTCTTGCATGGTTTTGTATACAAATTTCTGTTCTTGTTTCAGATTTTGATTCATGCCATCTTTTGAGTCAAACCCAAATCCTGTTTTGATCCAAAAACTCACGCAAGCCAAGTCATTTTCGAAGCCAAAAATGTTTAGTTACTATATTGCTGCCGGCTTTCGAGATGAGATGTTGGTGTTTCAAGGTGAAACTTTAACAGTTTACTAAAACAAAAAAAAATATTACTAGTATGTTTCATAAGCGTGTTAGAGTGTTTCTCGCTCTTTGTTCTTCTTTCTGTTTTTAATTAACGTTTGTTATTGGGAATACTAAAATAATTAACCTTTAGTTTATGATCTCAATGCAAAGTGAATAGTAACAATCAAGACAAAAAGGGGGAAACATGGAATGTTTCAACTTTTACTTACTCTTTGGACGACTTTGCTTTATTCACAAGTAGATGGAGATGCTTTTGAGAGGCTTCTCTTCTTCCACTCCCCATTTTACTAGTGGATGACACTATGATAAAAGCAAAGGGAATCTTTGCAGGATTTAGTTTCTGTTTTTCTTCCATAGTTTATTATTATGGATTTAGTCATATATTCATTCATCTGTTTTAGGCATGTTCCAATGTTTCCAACTTTCAACCAATTTTTAACCGTTTCACGTTGTTTAACAGAGATTTTGCAGACACATCCAAATCTCCATTCAAAGACATCTCTAGGTAAGAAATGAAGCATTTTTGTTTGATTAAACAAATTAAGATAGCTGTTGGTACAACTAGAAGAAGCAGTTTTCAAAGCTCCATGGCATTGACACCGCCAAGCCAGCTGTGATGATGGATCCCCCTTTGATGTCCATTTTCAGCCATAAAGTCAATCCATCAAAAATGATCAAATCTAAAACTAACTACTTAAAAAAAAAAAGGGCAAGATGATCTATCCATTATTCCACTATCCATGATGACATAACTTTGATTATATCCAAAGATTCTCCAAAGCAGGGGCTAATCATGTGTCTAAATCATACAAATTAGTGATGGAATCTGGTATTGATTTCTTATTTCTTTATATTTACACTTCCTTAGAAATATAATTAATCTCAAGTGATCAATGATTCCAAGGATAAAAGCAAGAGAACTTTAGTTCTAAGTTTTTAATTAAAGTGTAATGGTTTCAGACAAATTATATTCCAAGGCAACCCCATTTTGTACCTAGACCATGATTTTGCAAGGGTGTTGGTTTGACTCAACTTGGGGCTCTTGTGTGGTCCGTGGTCTGCAAAAGTCGGTGATGGACCCAGAGCCAGCTTGAACATCATTTGGCGAAACAGTGCCTAGGAAACTTGGAATGAGTAGACTTGTATATATGTATATGCATAGCTCACATGATTGGTGACTTGAAATGATTAGCAACCATTAACCATGAAGTTTAAGGCAAAAAACAGTTCGCATTGTATTTTTTTTGGTATCCCATCCGGTATTCAGGGCTTTGCCCTGACTAATCCGGATCCGATCCGTTTTCGCGCACCTGGTTATAGTGGGTGAGTCTCCCAACAGGGGCAGCTGCGTACGCAAGGTCTCGAACCGAGACCTGCTTAAGCTGGAACAAGCCACTTACCATTTAATCCAACCCCTTGTTGGTACAGTTCGCATTGTATGGAATGTGCGCAAGTGCCCATCACTAATCAACTGCCAATTATCACAGTCTCCAACCAATGATGAAGCCCATTATAGGATAGAAAATAAGGGTTCAAATCATTTCATTATCATCATTATTGCATTAATATAGCAATATATAAACTACATGAAGCATGCAGAAGATCACTATTGCAAAATTTTTCCATTCTCCCTACCAAAATGGACAACCTTCAATCCTTTCATGGACATGTAAAACAAAGTAAGGTAAAAATGTGAGGATTTATTCATATAAAGTCAAAGTGGTTGTGTGTAAGTTACAAAACTATCATAATTAAGTGGTTATGAATGGCGATAACCATCGTTTATCCAAAAAAGGAATGAGGAATTCCTGTCAATAAGTCTAAGAAGAAGCTGGTTTGCTGGCCTCATGCTTACATGGAACTCGCTGGTTTTGATTCTTCAGCTCATCTCCAGCCACAAGAAAAAATGCAGTGTGCCTGAAAGTAATAACATTATATAATGTTCTCATGAAACTTCAAGAAGGGCAAGACAGCAAGTGTCCACATGCACAAAGAGGCAAGTAAAGCACAAATATTAGCACAAAGATAAAAGAAGAAGAGCCTATATAGCTATATGTAACCTGAAAAAATTCATCATTTTGATTTTTGAATCAGCATCTATGTCTGGGGTGCTCTCTAATGCCTTTTCCATATGATGTAACCATCTCTCTGCAGCTTGATGCGTGACTGGAAATGGTCGATGGCGCCCAATCAATGCAGGATGACCTGCCAAAGCATCACAAGGAAACAAGAGAAAAACTCAAAAAAGTTAAAAGAAGAAGAGCAAAGAAATTGTCAAGAGCAAGACAGAAAACAGTAGCCTTATCATCAAATGATCAGGACTAGTAAGTAGCAACAAGAATTTGGAATCCAGTAGCCTAAAACTCTTATTCTCTGTGAATTATTACCATATGGACAATACAATAGGGATACTTCATCTTCATCCTTTTACCACTCTCAAGAATAAGCATTAAACAATTAACAGAATTGAAAGCAGGCCTGTTCTTAATGCTGTCAAAATAATTTAGTAACATAAGGCAATGATCCCACAACACAATATTGGAAGTAGCTATTAAGACTACTCTTGCAACTGATAATTCCAGAAAATTTGCATCTTTATCAAGAAAAACACAGAAATTAACCCAATAAAGAACTCAACTTACTTCCACTGTTGAATAATTGAATCCCATATCCAGTATTTAATCTAAAAATAAAAATCATTCCTTTCCATTTCAGTTTTATCAAACATGAATAAATGAATGAAAGAAATCCCACCAAACCACCGGAAATTTTTGAGTTGAAGTTCAATCTTTTGTTGGCCAGGATTGAAGTTCATATGTAAACAAATGAAATGAAACTGAACTGGGAAAATTGCTAACCTTTCCTTTGAGAGTAAAGAGGAGGTCCTCCCATTCGTTGCACAAAGAATTCATATTGATTCTGAATGGCTTCTTCTTTCTTGGAATTAGCAAATATTGATCTAAACCACTCTTCTTCATCATCATACACCCTAATTTCCAAGGCAACCAATTAAAATACAAGATCTTGAAAATTATTAATTATAAGGAGGGGAAAAAGAAAATTAAGTTACCTGGTGTAAAAATTGGTGGAGAGGTTAATGAATGTTTGGAGTCCCAATTTCTGAAACAAATTAGTGTCGTCAATGGCAAAGGCATCGGCGGTGTCAACGCCACTCCACTGAGCAGCCTTTTCCTGTAAAGACTGCATTTTTCTTATGTTTTTTTACTCAAAAAATGCAGAAGAGGAGCAAACTACAAAGCAAAGCAATGGATCAGAATCAGTTTTCTTCAGTACTTGAGTTGTTGTTTGATGTTTGCTCCTGTTGACTATTTAAAGGCGGCTCGGGCTTGTGGTGGTCGCGTGGTGGGAACGCTCGTTTTTGCTTGGTTTTTTCGGCCTTTGGAAAGATTGGGCAAGTGAAGTAACTGTGGGCTGAATCTGATTTGATGGTTTTTGGTTTGGTTTGGGTTTTTTTATCCTTTTTGTTTATGAAGCCATGTTTAGTTCATAATGTCGATAGCATCATTCGAATATTGTGTGTGGATTGGACAATTCACAATTGCAATAGCGTTATTGTGAGTCTGATGCGACGCTATTGGCTCACTTTTAAATCGAATCTAGAAATCAAAAAACCATTATAGGAAAAATCAACATCATGTTTTTCTTGATCCCATTCCAAACAAGTTGTTCTTTTATCACTAAGTTTAGTCAACTTCGGGTAGGGACGGAAAGTTAGATATATATAATTAGTGAAAGTAGTTTAATGTCTCTTATGCAAGATATCGGTTCTTGTATTGTGAATGGTAAAAAGAAGTGTCTAGGAGAGTTTTCTTTATATGGATTCTTACATAGCTCGACTTTAAATTAATCGGGATTTAATGTGGTCGTTAAATGTCAGAAAATTAGAAAAAAAATATCCTAAATATTTAACCCAAATAAATTTGTTATGTTAAATGAAAATAATATTACATTATTTGTACTCTTATTTAATTGATTTTGAATAAAAATGTTAGAAACAAATTTTTTCTAGCACTTTATTTTCACGATGGCCTATAGGTTAAAGAGATTATGACAGTGTGATAGTTAAAGTCTTATCAGCAAATGTGGTATTGAAAATATTGAACTTATGATCCGTACCTTAGTATCGAATCATGTTCTAATTTTTATTAGGGTAAGAATAATTTGTCATATCAACCAATATCATTTGGTATTATCTTATTATCTCTTAAAAAATTAATCTGGATTTATGGATTTAATAAAAATTAATCAAGATATTCTCAAATTTGGGGATAATTTAGCCCTCATCGAATGAATTTTGGTCACATGAAATAAAAGAATTTTTTTTGAGAAATGAAATAAAAGAATTAAATGACTTCAAATTAATAGATAAAATAGTCGTTGAACTTTGATATAGAAGAACAAAATAGCCCTCAAACTTTGATAAAATATGACAAAATGGCCATTGAAGGAGCTAAATTGTTCCAAATTTGAGAATGAGAAGGCTTAATTATCACAATTGAAAATTCAGGGCCCATTTTGTCCCTTTCATGATAGTTCAGGAGTCATTTTGTCCATTAAGCCGTTTTTTATCATACGGAAAGGCCTCAAAATTATTTGTAAATGGGCCTAATCAAGATATATGCCCAAAAATAGCTGAGGAGACAAGCCCAAACGTGGACATTACTTATGGGACCAATGAACTAAACCGGCCCAAACGTGAAAACAGTAGACCGCCTTAGTGAGAAGCAAACGAAATTTTTAACAAAAGATTCCTCTCAACGGGAAATGTGCAATCAACAAAATTCGCGCAAAAATCCCTAATTCCGTAGTATAAGAAAAGAAATTGAAAATTAAAAGCCCTAACATGCGAACCGACTAATTTCTCTCCAAATTCACCGATTATATCCTAGCAAACTGTAAACATAGCTTGGAAGTTTATAGGGTTTTGTGTTGCAGATTTATAAGGTAACGATTGCGAGAAGTTAAACGATGGGAATTGAAGTGGAAGAGATGGAGAAGGCTCGAACCAGGAAACGGCCTCGTCTTGGGTGGGACGTGGCACCAGCCGGACCAGAGGTTGGTTCTCCATATCAAAAACGAAATAGGGTTAGGGCACAGCCAGAGCAGAACGGAGAAAGCTAACCTTAATGGCTAAAGTTGTTTACTTGGGTATGAAATAGGAAAAAAGAATCTTCTCTGACCTTTTTGGGGTTGGTAATTGGTTTGTAGGCGCAACGAGCTTTGGTGACGGCTCGGCGTTCGTCGCCGCCTAAGAGAGATGATGATCACGAAGGCCATTACGTCTTTAATCTTGGTGAAAATCTCACTCCAAGATGTAAGCTTTTTATTTTTATTTTTATTTTTAATTTTCTTTTCCTTTGCATACATACCGTGTTTAGTGTATAGCTTTTTTAATGATGATTTGTATAATTAATGTTTTGACAGATAAGATACTTAGTAAGATGGGTGAAGGTTAGCTGTCAAAGTGCTCTGCTGTGAGATCTTTTAATTTTGTGATTCTGGTTGTGGCACATTTTTAGCGAAAATTGCTAGTGTTGTAGGCACATTTGGCCGAGTTTTGGAATGTTGGGACCGTCAAACACGACAATATGTTGCGATTAAGGTAGTTAGAAGCATTCACAAGTACCGTGATGCAGCAATGATTGAAATTGACATACTTCAGCATCTTGCTAAGAATGATCAAGGCACTTCACGGTATGTGTCTTTACTCATTTCAGTTTATAGTTATTGCCTGTTATGTCACCTTTGCTTTAATACACTTTTGGTTACTTTTTGCAGCTGTGTGCAGATTCGGAATTGGTTTGATTACCGCAACCACATTTGTATTGTAAGTATTCGATAAGACTACTTTTAACACTATATTAGTATTTTTAACCATATTGAGTTTCTAAAATCATGCCTTTTCGTCAAGGAAATTGTGACATTTGAACTCTTATATTTAAACTAAGGTGGTTAAGTTTACATGTTTCCACGGACGAAGTGGCTGAAGAGTTGAAGTTGCTTGTTCTCTAGAAGGGTTCTAAGCTTGTTGTGATTCTCTTTAGGAAAATTAGTTGAAATCTTATCTTTATGCTGCAAATGTAGAAGATAGTTAATTCTGTCATGATACTTCTATTATCATTTGTTCTTGTGGACTCCATTCATGTAATCGGGACTAAACAAAAACCTTCCTCTGGATGCATTTTAATGGTGTTACCAGGTGTTTGAGAAGCTTGGACCAAGTTTATTTGATTTTCTAAAGAGAAATAAATACAACCCATTTCCTGTGGATCTTGTTCGGGAATTTGGACGTCAGCTTTTGGAATCTGTAGCATGTGTGTGGATTGTTCTTGGCTCCTATTTGATATTCTTTCCTTATTCTAACCAGTCATCCTCTTCTGTTCCTTGGCCTGCTTTGTTTTCCCAGGGGTAGCATTAGGTTGTTTATTGTGTCCTGTATTTTTAACTTCTTTTTTTCCTATGCTCCTACTATATCTGGCAGATATGCATGATCTGCACTTAATCCACACTGATTTGAAGCCAGAAAATATTCTTCTTGTATCTTCTGAATATGTAAAGCTTCCTGGCTACAAGGTATTTGGCCTTCCATAACCGATAGTTTATGACAATCTTAGATTTGGGGTACAAACTTGGTTATGACATTAAAAAATGCTTGGTATGGTACAGAGGAGTTCTTCAGATGAAACACATTTCAGGTGCTTGCCAAAGTCAAGTGCCATTAAGCTGATTGATTTTGGTAGTACTGCATATGATAATCAGAATCATAGCTCCATTATTTCCACAAGGCATTACAGAGCCCCTGAGGTTATTCTAGGTAACCAATTATTGTGTTGGCAAATGAGAATGTGTTTTTTCCTTTGTTTTCTTCGTATGGTGTTCTTTTTTTCCCTTTGCTTTTCCCACTTTTGAGGTATAGCCATATAGGTAAAGACAAATTCACGTTGAAATGATGAATTTCCAAGTTCTAGTTGAGTAAAGGCTAGTTGAGGGCCACATCATAGAATCTAAGTGCACAACATACTAGAATGATTGATAATGTGGTTCTCCAAAAAATTTTATCAGTCCATTACCTTTGATAGCAACATCTTTGATGATGTTGTATTGATTTCAGTTGCTGCTCTGTATCTTCAATATGATTTTTCAATACCCTATTGGTTCCTTTCAATATAGCTTGTTTATGCTTTTATGCTTTAAATTACTTTGACACCATTTAAGGTGCTATCCTTTGTTTAACACATAATTTGACCATTGATGCAGGTTTAGGTTGGACTTATCCATGTGATTTATGGAGTATTGGTTGCATACTTATTGAACTATGCACGGTTAGTCCATTTCTTCATATGCATCTAGCTTCGTTCAGTCCTTGAACATGGGATCTTACAGAGTTTGAATTTTGTGTAGGGCGCAGCATTATTTCAAACCCATGAGAACTTGGAGCATTTGGCAATGATGGAGAGGGTATTGGGACCTCTTCCTGAGCATATGATTCGAAGGGCTAAGTAAGTTATGCATTATTCTCAATCTCATAACCAACTGATGTAATTGCATGTCTCACTTTATGTTGTGTTTAATACAGCCGGGGTGCGGAAAAATATTTCCGGAGAGGCTCTAGACTAAATTGGCCTGAAGGAGCTGTATCTAGGGAGAGTATTAGAGCTGTTAAGAAGCTTGATCGTCTGAAGGTTAGATTTTCTTTTGTGTGTCTGCTCTGATATGTACTTTTCTGGTCACCAAATAACACTTGTCTTTATTGCAGAATATAGTATCACAACATGTAGATAGCTCAAGAAATTCACTCTCAGATCTATTGGAGGGTTTATTGAAATACGATCCAGCGGAACGCCTCACAGCACGACAGGCTCTAAATCATCCTTTTTTTAAGAATGAGTTAAGGAACTAGGAGTAAAAAATTATCATGGTGTAATAATAATAGTGCTTGGGTATCTGTGGTAGTCTGGTAGATGAATGTCAAATGGGGAAGCCAGAAATTTTGAGATCATCGTGTTTGTACATCATTGTTGGTTTAGTGAAAATATATAGAAGGTGCATTTTCTGTTGCGACTCTTGACTCCATCCTACTTGTACCGATATCTCCCATTGTACACTTGAGGTTTTTAATTAAAATGCAGAGGCAAAAACAATTTTGTTACACAAATAAGTGTATCTACTTTTCCTAGTTGCCCAATTTCAAACAAGGTTGTTAGCCAATGTAGTGCTTTGAGAAGTTCAGCCTTTTACTTTATAGTTCAACCAATGGTGTATATTTTAAGCGATGTTATCTCCAAAAATGAAGCCTGAGAGAGTTTGAAACGGAAGAAAAGGTAAACATAAGTATGACAAAACAGAATTACCAATAATCTCTGCAAGAACAGAGGCCATCCTTGAACTGGTGAAATCTATTAGCATCTCTTACTAAGAAAACTATCTTTAGCATCTTTGACAAACACTTTATGAAATCATGACAATCCCCACAAATTCTCAAGTTCTTAAACACCCGAATTACTCTTGCTTCATCCCAGCCTCCATGAAGAAGCGCCAATCCTATTGCCAACTTCTCACTGTGAACTCGCAAGCTATCTTCTTTAGATTCCTCATCGATATCGCGCAATGCAAATTTCACGGTATGAACATAACCCGATTCTTGTTTCATCCTTTTCTCCATCTCCTTCAATACTTGATGAATTTTCTCTATCAGCGGGTGTGTATCGTCTCCCCCATAGAAAAAGTGGATCTTCTTCTCAATCTCCACCCAACTCTGCCCTGCCTCTTTTTTCAACCCCTTTGCTTTAGCTAATTCTCTTACTTCCTCATAGCCCTTCCAATAGCCAGCCTCAGCATAGATATTTGAAATCATCACATAGTTAACAGGATTGTTACTATCCAATGTCAAAAGAATTTTCCCCACTTCTTTCCCAAGTTGCAAGTTTCCATGCACTCTACAAGCACTGAGCAACGTCTGCCATATCCCTTCATTTGGCTTTAATGGCATGCTTTCTATGAGATCCTTGGCTTCTTTCAGGCGTCCATCTCGACCAAACAGATCCACCATGCAGGCATAATGCTCTATCCCAGGGTTGACCCATCTGTTTTGACACAGCTCTGAGAAATATTCTTCACCCTCCTTAACAAGTCCAGAATGACTACAGGCTGAAAGTATAGCCAAATAAGTCACTCCATCAGGCTCAATATTATCCAGTCTCATTCTGTTAAAGAAACGTATTGCCTCTTCGCCAAAACCATGCTTCCCGTAGCCAGTGATCATAACTGTCCAAGATACCACATCTCTTGCTGGCATTTCACTGAAGAGTCTTTCTGCTTCATCTAGAATTCCACATTTCAAATACATATCCACGGTTGAATTGAACACGGATACCTCTAAACCAGAAGGTATCTTAATAGCATATGCATGCATTTGCTTGCCTTGTTCCAAAAGTGCAAAATCAGCAAAAACACCCATCATACTAGATAGGACTAACCCATCCACTTTCATGCTGCTGTTTTGAAGCTGCCTGAACAATTCCATGGCCTCTGCCAAGTTCCCTTCTTGAGCATACCCCAGAATTAATGCACTCCAAGATATAACACTCTTCTCTTCAAGTTTATCAAATACCCTTTGAGCCTTGACCAAGTTCCCACATTTCACATACAAATCAATAAGAGAACCTGTAATGGCTGCCCTAGCTGAACAACGAAATCCGCTTCTGATCAAGAAACCATGAATCACTGATCCTTCCCTAATCTTACCAAGACCGCTACAAACTTTCAACATCGTTGTTAATGTATACTCGTCTGGAATTTCTCCATTTTCTTTCATTCTTTGGAACCAAACTAAAGCTTTCTCACCTTGGCCTTCAAGTGTATGAGCTGCTAACATAGTGTTCCAACTTATTAGATTCTTAACTGGCAAAACATCAAACATCTTCACTGCTTCATTGATTCTTCCACATTTTGAGTACATATCAACTATCGAATTTCCAACCACAAGGGCACTTTCAAAGCCAGATGTTACACACATACCATGAATCTGCATTCCCATTTCAGGATCATTTAAAATCCCACAAGCTTTAAAATTTGTGGAAAATGTAAACTCATTTGGTTTAACACTAAAAAATGCCATCTGACAGAAAAGCGACAGTGTTGCCCTGGCATCACCATTTTGTAAATGGCCACACATGAGCGCTGTCCAAGAAACCACATTTCTCTCAAACATTCTATCAAACACAAGACAAGCCCTGTTCATTTCACCACATTTTGCATACACATCTATAAGATCATTGCTCAACATTAAGTCAAATCCAAATCCCATTTTAAATGTAGCTGCATGGACCTGAACCCCTTGATCAAGCAATGAGCCTTTCGAACAAAGTCTTAAGAGGTCGGCTAATCTCTGCCTATTACTCCAAATGGGAAACGACAATCGGGTCATTGATTACTCTGCAAAACTGCGATTCAGTAAAACCCCTTCATTTTGTAGTAGAAACCTTCCCTGTACCTATGTTGCAAAATTGTTTGAATTTAACGAAACTGAAGAAAATTGATGCACATGTTTCGAAGAGTGATGTCTTAAAGAGGTAGGTTGGCCAGGAGAAATTACACTTTGTAATAGACTAGCATGCTTAAATTTTTAATTATCTGGGCAGGTTTCCTACAGATGAATTTGGACTAAAGTCTCAGTCTTTATTCTTGACTCAGGGTCATAGTAAGAATATGGAACAAGAAATCACTCAAAAAGATTCCTTGCGGGGAAATGGGTATTGGGTCTTTTGCCTTGCGGCTTGTGGCTACAAAAAAGGATGTTATTAACTTTGAAAATGTACGGCCAAAAAAAAAAAAAACTTTGAAAATGGAACAATAGCCTTTTCTAGTCTAGTCTAGTAGAAGAACTCGATTCCTAGTAAAATTGGCTGCAGTGTGAAAAACAGAAAAATGCAAACCAATACTTTATTGAAGATAATTTGAAATACAAAAAATAAGTTACGAGTACAATGAGTACCATTCCTAATCTATTCAGCTCAGAAATGTTCGGTTGGGAAACAAAACATACAAGTCACTATAAGTTACAACATAATACCGGACATATCCGGTAAGAATTAATCAATAGAATCTGCTTTGTTGAATAGCTAAGTGAAGGAGAGGCCGCATATGACAATTACTGCATACACACTGCAGTCCATGAACACTGCATCAATCACCTTCTGCACTACCAATCCTACCTCAAAAGTCTTGCTTAATTGCTCAGCCCAATTATTGTCATCTGCTGAAACATTTTTCCTGTTCTCTTCTCTGTTAACTCTCTCAGAACTTCCACCTTGAGAAAAAAGAATTCGCGCAATCACCATTGTTAAGTTGGTAAGCAAAACGAAGTAAAGAGGCCTAAAGCTGATAATGCTCCCCAAGAACCTGTTTCCTAGAAGAGGGATTCCGATATGTGACAATACAACTAAAATAGCCACAACAACTGAACATAAAAGGCGCGTCTTCTCAGATGCATCTATGGCAGAACTTAATTGCTTAGTAGTGAAAAGGTTATGTTGTTGAGTCTGTGTTTCTGAATGTTGTCTCATCCCTGAAGTAGAAATAAATGAACTCTGATCATCAAAGGAAACTGGCAAAGAATTAACTTCATTGCTTGAATCCAAGGCAGGATCTTTCGAAGACTCATTGCTTGTCTGACCTCTATCTGAAACTGATCTCTTACCAATTCCACCATTACAAGCACTCATCTGATTCTGACCATCATCAGGAACAGGATCATGTTTTAGCAACACAGGGTTAAAGGGTTTGTCATTGGTATCAGGAGACACTGCAAAGCAATAAGATCCAAAAGCAATCAGTCAAAGGAACATGAAATCGATCAAACAAAACCAACCAATATTATTACTATTTTGTTTCCTTTTTAATTGCATAGCTCATATAACAAGCAAGTTCAATACTTTCAACTTTCAAGAACCCAAAAAGCTCAAATTGAAAGACTTTGACCAACTTTTCTCAGACGCAGGATTTTGCTACCTTAGGAATTCAATTGCTAGGATTTAACTAAAACTTTGATCTTAATTGATCCCTCCAAGTATCAAAGATAAGATGAACTAAAACAATTATTGAAGATACTACTTTTAATTGGAACCGAGGATGGAAGAAGGAGAAGAAGGGTACCGGCGGCGACATGACTTGAGAAGTTAGGCGGTGGATCTTGGCCGTGGGACAACGGCGGAGGAGGATCGCTGTCGAGTGGGTCATGAGACTGAGAAGGTAGGTTTGGGACTCGACCCGTAATAAAAGCCAACCGGTCGGCTCCTCTTTCAATGATTTTCCTCCGCCGATTTTCTCTGGTGCTTGTCGCCATGTTGTCGATAAAATCTTCGTTTCAGAAAAACGGGCCGTCTATTTTGTACGGCGAGAACAGGCAGAAAGATAATAAATAGACACACAAAAAGAAAGGAAAGGTTTTGTTGGGCCACTCATTTGGGCTTCTTGGGCCAATAACTATAAATGACTCTTGTTTTGGGCTTCAATTCGAGATAGCTAAAATAATATAATGATAATAAAATTAGATTATGTCAGAAGTGGGATTTGAACCCACGCCCTCTTTCGAAGACCAGAACTTGAGTCTGGCGCCTTAGACCACTCGGCCATCCTGACTTCATTGATAATTCTGACAATCTAAATCAAATCTCAAGCAGAAAGGGTTGGAATATGTAGATATTTATGAACTATATATTGAATAACAAGTATTCATAATAAGCCACCATCTCTGATGGGATATGGGAAATGGTAGATTCTGTCTTTCTTTGTAACAAGGAAGCTTTACTGGCTATCATTTGTCAATCGAGAAGAAATTTTCATAAATTCTTTCATTACTACTACAGCTACTACTACTGTTAGTATTACATTTTTTCTCAATAAGTTGAAGGATATTCAAGAGCCATGGATCGTTCTCATAAATTACATCCAAGAAACCAATATGGACAAGACGATTAGAAGAGCCACTTTACAAAGATGTCAAAAAACTGCCTGGCTGTTACCAAAAAAAAAAAGTTCGTGAGGACAGCACTTGGGCCGCGTATTTCCAGTACTAGAGTAAACTATTCGCTGTCACTAGCCTCCTCCGAATCAGCAACTCTAGGCACGTTTTCAGGGCTTGATACCCCACTGTTTGTATGTTCTCCCGAGATATCATCTTCTGAATCGAGCACAACAGAGTCAAGGGCAGAGTTAATAACTGGCCTTTGCCTCGACCTATTCTTAGTGCCACCCAAGTCTCCAGTTCCAGCATCAGGATGAATTGGGATGTCACTCCAGCTTGATCCCCTGGACATGTCTTTCTCATGGTTTTTGTACACCAAATTTTCCTTTTCATCTGCAGAAAAGCCAGAGTCACTACCATCGTTGTCATCACCATCCTTCATGCTGCTACAATCAGCATCCTCCTCACAACTGTCATCACCAGCTTGTTGAAGCTTGTCATCTTCAGTCTCACTAACAATGGAGTCACCTTTCCCCTCTGAACTGCCGCTTGAGACTGCACCCTCAACAACTGAAACTCCATTGGAGGCAAACTTTTGCCTCACAAGCCTCTGTTCCTGCTTTTGCTCCTCGACAGTCTTCCTTCTCCTGTATCACAAATGGAAGTCACAACCCATAGTTAAACCATTGAAGAGTGAAGACAAAAGACTACGACCAAATTGACTGTTTAAGTAACCTCATCTGAACTAAGGGCTACTTCAGTTCAAGTAGAAATAACTTTTTTGGTATTAACCTGCTACCTCAAGATTAACAATTTAAACTCCATGTAGCAATTACAGTTGAAGTGGAACCACAAGTTCAACAAGAATATATTAAGCAAATAAGACAAGTCCGGACTCCAGAAAGAGGCAGAAGTTTAACACAGTTTTGCCAACAAAATCACCTTTTACGTTTTGACATGTTTTAGAGATCCTATTATATGCTAACCTTAGCTATGCTGTAGTACAATTTCTTAGCAATCCAGATAGAAAATACCTGATCATGCTCTTTACAAGATGAACCTGATAATATATGATTATTTGTGCACAGACATTCCAAAAAAGGTACATCTCTTAGCAATATGACAGAATGAATACTGTTAAGAAATGAAGACAAATGATCAAACCAATCAGATTATAAAAAAAAAAAACTTACTTTGTCAGCTCTATAGCGTCATCAATGGCACGGTCATACTCATCTGCAATATTAAAATCTCATAGTAAATTCAAAAGCAAACAAAGTGAAATGTAAAAGCTAAGAATTTCACATGTTGATCTGCAAAACATAATAACAAACTCTCTCACTAATGAAACACTCAACCACGAACCCGTTTGGTGCCACATTTTATATAATCAAATTTTCACAGGTATCAATGTCAATTCAACAAGGCTACAGTTACCGAGACTAATAGCAGAAAACCAGGGAACCAACTTGGAACAAGAACAGAGATTATGAATAACAAGTTTTGACCGTGCCTGTTTGACCTGCCTAAGTCTTACAGAGAGGGAGAAAGAGAGGGGGAGGGGATGGGGAATAAAAGCCTTTTATATATATATCTTAGAGAATATACTAGGTAGAACATGCATATCACTTAAAACATTTATATCTGAACTTGTCTTAGAATGTTCATCATTTCCAATAACCTAACATACAGGTGAAATTATTAACTTGACTTTTCTAGTGTGCATACCATAACACAAAATTAGAATTGAAAATGATGAACCACTTTAGCGTTCATAGTAAAAAGTTGTAATTCATCAAGCAACTATGACACATCATTGGTTATAAATACTGTAGAAGCAAAGTTTCCATATACCAAATGTGTAACTGATAGGCCTACGAATGCGACATGAACGGGTAACCCCAGCACCAGAGGAACTTCTCAAGCCATTCAGGATCATCTCTTGCTTTTTCTTCTGTTTTAATGCCCTTTCTTTCTTCTACACAACACAATAAAGTGGATGAATTTTACCAATAAATTCATCAATTCTACAGAAGCACATGACACTGCATGCCATCCCAAATTTTACCACAATATGAAAAAACAAATTGTCAAGCTTACCTGTTGAAATTTCTTGACATCAGGAATGGCATCAGAGTCTATAGTCTGGCCAATAAAAACCTCTGATGCAACCTTGCTAGCCAAGAGTTCATCCTGCCATTTACAACAGAAAAGAAAAAAAATAAATGACATGACATTTCAAGATGAGAAACAGACAAATATGATGAACTTACAGCAACTCCACGGAATTCCTCAAGATCTACTGCAAGTGTTTCCCAGCGAGAACAGAAAATGGGTACTTTTGAACAAGCTTTCCCCTTTGCTTTTGTTTGAGACTCAGTCCTGTTTATTTCCCTATACAATCGATAACCAAAAACTGTATTTCCATCATACCTACAATGCAGAACAGAGCATTTATCAGCACCAATTATGAAACAGATTTTACAAAATGTAGGACATGGTCAGCACTTACCAGTATGAAACATTTCCATTCCGCCCTATCTTCTCTTTTCGAAAGCAAGAAATTTCTTTCTTACTTTTTAGAGCATTATTAATGTATGACACCGTATCAACTTGCTGTAGGATAACAGAATCCATTAAACAGAAGTTATAATGGAACAGAAGTGCGAGAACCAACATGACATTCATCTCAAAATTCTACACTAAATTTAAAATGGACATTCATTATGGGTGGATGACACCAGCAAACCATTATAAATTATGCGTGGAAAAAGAAGATGATGACAGAATGAGTCAAAAATCACAACTTAAATTAAGACAAGCAGAATTAAGGAGGTGATAAATTACATCTGCTCGAATTTCACAAAGTGCTTTGAGAAGTATCAAGCGACTTGTTGGATCAAGTTCTTTGTATCTGGATATCTCTTCTCTGCAAAACAATAAATTGACAAAGCAAACCAGCCTCAATAAAAGCTAGATTTTCCACCAAGGAGAAAGCAAGGATTTAGTTAAAACCATAAGAATATTTTCATTAGTACCCATTGTGAGCGGTGATTGGGATTTCTCCTTCAGCAACCTGCATTTTGACACAAACAAGTATAAAAACCATGCGATCATCCAGATTACCATAAAGGTTGTGTATCTAATAGAAAAGTTTTCCTCACCCATGGCCACCATGTGGCAAGTTTCTTACAAAGTGCAGTCACCCATGCATCTGAACCATTCAACAACTTACTCACAGGAGGTATTCCCTGCCAATAAACAATACCATATACTAAGACATTTCAGAAAATAAAACCCCCAAACAAGAAACTATTTGTATAGCGAAACGATGGAGTCAATACCTTCAAATGCCCAAAAAAGCAAATTCATCACGTAAGTAATCAATTAGTTTCGAAAGGCATTAGAAAAATCATGGCTTTCAATGCTAATAATGAAAAATATGTTAAGAAATGCTCAACTCAATGTAATCATTAACCTGATTCATGTAGCATCGAAAGATGTTTTAGCACAATCATTAGAAGAAGAAGAAAAATCGAACCTTTAAGAGTTTTATATGAAGCTGAGCAATTGACGCATTAGGTTTAACAAGCCCTAACTCGATATCTTCCGCTGTTAGCTTCATATCAATCCCAATCACTGGCTCAAAAACCTGTCAAATCCCACAATTATAATCAGACACCGATCCCTGTTTTCTCATAATATGCGGAGAAACATTACGTTTCTGAAACTAAAAGAAGAAGAAGTATCAATCCTTACATTAAGGAAGTTGAGAACCGAGGCGAGTTCCCATCTGCCACGTAGCTTCGCCACCTCAGAGTCGGAAGACGAATCGTCCAAAGTCGAGAGTGAGTCATCTCCGGTCACCTTGCCTTTCACCGTCGGCATTGCTTGGCCGGGCATTTTGTTGGGCGAAGTCGTCCGTTTTCGGCGATCCACGACCATATTTAGAAAGAGAAGACGGAGGATAAAGATTGACAGAAACAGAGGGCCGTTACAGCGAGAGTGAGGTTTGGGGGGTATCGGAAGAGGGAGAGAGAGGGTAAAATTAAGGGATTTTCCCGCCTAAAATGAAAATTTACTTGAGATGGCGTGGGGTTAGGGTTAAATTTATGGGATTGTCTTTTCAGAGATTTTTTACCTGTGCTAATGCTATGAAGCTGTGACGTGACGTGACGACTAGTAGAGGTTGAAGCTTTCGCAATTGGTGTCTATGGGCCGCACCTGAAATCTTGTAAACTAGGTTTGGGCTAGAATCACACTCAGCCCTATTAATTAAAGTAAATAAAAGCGATAAGCCCAAAAGTGTCCCAACATTAATAATCAAATCAAATCAAATTATCTAAATACAAAATAATTGAGGATTTTTTTTTTTCTTTTTTCAAATTAGATTTGTCAATAAATCACTCGGACTGTCAGGACAAACCAAACCTGACAATGTTGCTATCCGAGTCCGACAATATATATATCTTATTAATTTTTGTTTTTTTTTCTCTATATTAACTATTAAGTACTCCATTTTCTTGGCCATCACGAAAAGAGGAGTCGATCTTAGCTCTTTTCCTCTCCTCCGTTTGATTTTTTTTTTTCTCTTTCCTTAATTAAAATTTCATTTTAAAATTCCCTCCTTTTTCCTCCCCGACCGACTCTTCCTTCCATTTTTTCTAGTTTTTTTATCATTTCCCTTTTACCGTTGATAATTAAAAGGAGGAAAGATGAAAGATCTGCAAAATTGAGGAGCAGAGGAATGGCAAAGCAAGGATGAGAGAGCTCTTGCGTTTTACCAAGGAAATTCAAAGTTGTTCGAGCAAAGAAGAACACTCACGGATCCATGAAGAGCTCTGCAACATAAAAAATGAAAAGGTTAAGAAATTCTGGTTGCTCAGTTTCGAGTACAAATTTTGTCAAAATTTGATATAAGTTAGTGAGGTTCTAATCTCCAAACATGTATTTCCATTAAATCGTTAAACATTTCAAACCCTGGAATATTTGAATCGCAAATATCCCTTGTAAGGCAAATTTACAAATCTGACTGCTCTTTGATAGTTAGAACTTAGAAACAGTCCTTCCAGACCAGTTTTTGATTTGGTTTCGTAATTAGCACTTTTAGTATAGTGTCTCTGTCTCTCATCCATCTCTGCACTCTTGCTAACTTCCCCGTTTGCTTTTTATTTGGGTGTTCTACTTTACAGTTCCCTATTGTGTATGTTGATAATAAAAAACATTTGCAACTTGCAAGCCTCACTATCATAGTAGAGATCATTATGAAAAATTTCACGGAATATTGTAAATTCTAAAATGCTAAAATTCTTAGAACTTGTCCTTTTGGGAAATTTTATTTACATAATCACCAAATTAGTATCATCTTACTAGTTTGATGCCTTTGATTATCATCGAGGATTGTACAAATCAAATGTAGACTTGGTAAGAAATCTGAATTATGTTTTCTTTTGGTTTATATCGAGGATTATACAGATCAAATGTAGACTTGGTAAGAAATCTGAATTATGTTTTCTTTTGGTTTATATTGAGTGTTTGCTGCAGCTTCATATATGCTAGAATGTTAGGTTGTACTCCCTTCTACAGGAATCCATGTATCTATTTGCTTGTGAATTTCAGCCGGGTCTCCAGTGGCATGAAAGTAGCTTTCTTCTCTTTATTTGATTTTCTCTTTGTTTTCTACCTGCTTTCGTAGTTGACTTATTAGGGAGGAATTTAACTTTTTCTTTCATTTGAAAAGTCAATCCTAGAGCCAAATTTGTCCAAACACTGCCCCAAAACTTTACAAAATTTTACATGGACATTTTAGTGCTTTTAGGTCTTTTTAGTGCATTCCTGAGATGAGTGAGCAAAATCTTACTGGAAGTTCATGTTCTTCTGACAGGGATTGACACCATATCAGAAGAAGAATTATGCTTGCAAAATGCTTTATATTTACATGCTTGGTTATGACGTTGATTTTGGTCACATGGAAGCTGTTTCTTTGATCTCTGCATCAAATTGTCCAGAAAAGCAGGTGAGATCCATTTTTGCTTCATCTCATTTGTCATGAGTAGCACATTCTAAGGTTGTATCTGTTTCCTTTGAAAATATACGAATTAGGCTGTATGATATCAAACAAATCATTTATTATGTTAGCCTGGATATTGCATGGATCAGGTACTCTTGCAGCTTTTTTCACATGATTGAGCTTACTGGGTTTATCATGGTCGACAAAAGATATAATTCTCATGCTCTGAGTGTTTGATATTAAAATTTTCATCTTTTATTTTCTCTATCTTTAAAAAAGGTTTTTCTCCATAATTCATTTAACTTTTTCTTTACTATAATCGACTGCAGGTTGGGTACATTGTGGCATCATGTTTGCTCAATGAAAATCATGATTTTCTGAGACTAGCGTTAAAGACTGTCCGCGATGATATAACTGGTCAAGATGAGACTTCCAAGTGCCTAGCATTAACTATGGTAAGGCTGCAATACAAGACAGTGTTTGGGGTTTCATAAGGCATTTATGTATAGATGGCAGAAAAATGTTTATGATTTACAACATGGAACAGCTACCCTGCCTACTTTTTGATATTCTGGTCACTACTATCACTACTTACCTCTGGTTGGGCTGTTTTATATGCTTCTTAAGATTTCCATATTGTTATTTTATTCTTATCGTTTTCTTAGGGTTTCATGTCATGTACCTCATATTCAAAGCATCATTCTCTTTCAAACTTACATCTACAGTTTTCTTGAATTGACTCTGTAGGTTGGGAATACTTGTGGGAGAGAATTTGCCGAATCCTTGGCACCTAATGTTCAAGAGCTTGTAAGATCAACCAGAAACTATTCAGGTTCAACTGCTTTTATTATTATTTTTTTTCGAATATTTGACACTGATAAAATCTGTTATTCCAGCTTTCTAGCAGTTGCAGACCACTTGTACGAAAAAAGGCTGCATTGTGTTTGCTGCAGTTGTATAGGAAAAATCCTGATGTTGTCAATGTTGATGGCTGGTATGCTAGAAAGTCAACCATTTTATTCCACTGGTTATTATGATGTTGTGCTTATTTTTAAACTGCTTTTATTTCCCTGTGTTTTAGGGCAGACCGGATGGCGCAACTTTTAGATGAACGTGATCTTGGTGTTTTGATGTCTTCAATGAGCCTTCTTGTTGCCTTGGTATCAAATAATCATGAAGCATATGGGACTTGCCTTCCAAAGTGCGTTAAGATATTGAAGCGCCTTGTAAGACGCCAAGATGTTACACAGGAATGCACTTACTATGACATTCCATCTCCCTGGCTTCAGGTTTGTCCTTATGTTTTATTTTAACAATTTTGTATGAATTGGATGCCAATTCCAAGCTATGAAATAAAATCATGTGCCTGGTCTAATTAATTTGTATAGTTATGTTCTAAGTGAATAATACCTTTATTTCCCTCTTGAACATGTCTTGCTTTAGGTTTTCATTGTTGTTTATTATAACAGGTTAAGACAATGAGGGCACTCCAGTATTTTCCTGCCATTGATGACCCAGATACCAGAAGTGAATTGTTTGAGGTTCAAACTTTCACACACATTTCACTTTTTGTCCTCTTTAAGATTATTTGACATTTATAGAACTTAGATGCTGAACGCAGGTCTTACGATGGATATTAGATGCTGCGAAAAACGACAATGAGAACAACAATGCACAACGTGCTGTCCTCTTTGAAGCCCTTGCTCTTGTGAGTTTATTACTGAGTTCTGTTTTAGCATGTGAAATGATTATTGAAGACATGTTTTGACATACATGACTCACACAAAGATTATATCACAAATTATCAAAATGGAAGTTGTATGGAAATTATGCTGAAATTTGTCTAAATATATTTTTTAGATTGGTCTCTTATTTGACAAGTTTTATTCATTGCACTTTTAGCATCCAAAAACACACTTTCTGTTCATATGTATGCATGTAAATAGAAGCATCCTCCATAGGGTATATATATATGGATGATGATACCTCTAACTTTGGACATGCACATGGACAACTGGAAACAAAAGTGATTTTAATTTTTAAAGCAGAAACATCATTTCCGCATTGTTGGGTGCTGTTGTGTTTCTTAGGCAACTATTTTCTTAACCTTTTATGACATTCAAGCTATATAAGTTTCCCACCCCTAACAATCTGTGAGCACTTGTTCATATCATGTAATGGGTACAACAATATATATGTATATATGCCACTGCTCTAATTTATCATGTTTTGGCAGTTCTTTCGTAAGTTATGTTGTGCATTTGGTCTCCTCCTTACAGGTCATGCATCTTGATGATGAAAAAGAGATGATGTCTCAGTGCGTTAAGCTTCTTCTTGGGAAAATCATTGCTTTTCCTGAACCTGAACCAAATATTAGATACCTTGGCTTGGTAAGTTATGGAATCATAATTACTTGGCTCTCTTTTTAACTTGTCTTGTATCCAAACAGTAGCAACTATGTTCATACGTGCCAAATAAGCGGGTTACCTATGACTAAATGATTGCTTTATTGCAGAAGAATATGACTAGGATGCTAACGGTTACTGACGTGCAAGATAATATCAAAAGACATCAGGCTCAGATCATCTCATCATTGAAGGTTCCTAATATCAGGTTAGCTTGTTGAGTAATTGAGGCCACTTCGATTTAGATTGATATTATTGCATCCTTATTACATACTTAAATCTGGGTAACATCTATTTGTTGTCGCTCTGCAAAGCTGTGTATGTTGATTCTTTAGCTCAGAATATGAGTGTTTGTATACATCCTTGCTTATGTGGTTGAAAATTTCTAGGATCACCCAAGTTGGTGTCTGTTCTTTAGTTTCTCATCTGACTAATGGACATGACAAGTTTTTTCCCTTACTCAAGTCAGAAACCTCAATCCATACCTAAAGCCTTGACTCTTGATGTATCTATAGCAATGACTTTTACGGCTTAAGCAGTAGTGCATGCCATGTTTATTATCTAAAGTCAATTATGTGTGCATTGTATTTTCCTAACTAACACAAGTTTCAAATGTCCAGTATCCATAGGCGTGCTCTGGATTTGCTTGATGGTATGTGTGATGTAACAAATGCAAAGGACATTGTTGAAGGAATATTGCAGGTACTAAAGTCTTGAATGCGGAAAAGTTATTACTTCATATGATTCCTTGGATATTTCACTTTCCCTGTAACTATTAAAATTGTTAGGCACAATATGAGAATGTCCCTGACTGTCATTTATTTATTAGTATCTGAGCGCAGCTGATGCGTAAGGAAATGTCACTTAAGGCTGCCATTCTTGCTGAGAAATTTGCTCCTGATTTATTATGGTAAGCATGTTGATGAAACCAGGATACTGATGGATATCTATGAGAATATAAAAATTTTGTACCTCTACATTTCCTATTTCATTATGAATGTTAATTTCATCAAGTGATTGGTTCTTATTCCTTGTAAATCTTGCAGGTATGTGGATGTGATCCTTCAATTGATTGACAAGGCAGGAGATTTTATTAGTGATGACATATGGTTCCGTGTTGTGAGGTGTGTTACTAACAATGAGGACCTACAGGTGATCAAAAAGTCTTTTAACGCATAGTGTTGGTCATTTTATACCATAAAAGGCATTCTTCTGTTGTTAGTGTTTTCGAGCTGAAAGTTTATGTTTATGACCAGCCTTATGCAGCTACAAAGGTGAAAGAGTATCTTGAAAAGCCTGCTGCACATGAGACAATGGTCAAGGTTAGTGTAATGTTTAGTGTTTTTGCCACATGAATTGTGGGAGTGCAGAGTAGTGCATGAATATATAGTTTAACCTTTTAATACTAATTTCTTAAACTGCTGTAAAATTTTAACTTCTATTGGTTGGATTGCCTGTTATCGGGATATTTAGAATTGAATTGTGGGAGTGGAGAGTAGTGTATTAATGAAGCTCAGCAATAGCATATATGGTTTTGCATTAGAAACCTCTACCTGTCAAGAATAATGGCTATATCACAACTTGCCTCATCACAAGCACCTATGCTAATTTTCGACAAAATTAGCATGGGTGCTTCAATATTATCACTCTACGAAATTTGATCAGATTTGATTTACTTTTTTTAATCTCCTCTAAAGTCTGGTTTTGCTTAGTACTAAATTTTTCTTGGGTATTTATTTTCGATTTTTAGAGGTATACTAGTTTATTTTGGAATTTGTGTATCATATAGGTCAGTGCTTACATTCTTGGAGAATACAGTAACCTTTTCAGTAGATGGCCTGGGTGTAGTCCAAAAGAGATCTTCAGCATCTTACATGAGAAGCTTCCTACAGCATCGTGAGAGCCTTTAAACATCAATTCTCGCTATTTGGTTAATATTTGCTTTTCTACTAATTTAGTACTCTTATAATGGATATCATGTTTCAGGACTTCTACCATTCCCATTCTTTTATCAGCTTATGCTAAAATTTTGATGCACACTCAGCCACCAGACCAAGAACTGCAAAATCAGATTTGGGCAATATTCAACAAGTGAGATTTACTTTTGCATAGTTTTCTTTCTGATTGGTCAAAATATTACATCCCTTCCATTTGAATATGTAAACAGTTGGGGCTTTTTTGGTAAAAAGAAAAAAAGAGTGATTTGTTAACACACCTTTTGAATTGTTAACTCAAATTCAGATATGTGAGTTGCATTGATGTGGAGATACAACAACGGGCTGTTGAATATTTTGCATTGAGTCAGAAGGGTGCCGCTCTAATGGATATATTAGCTGAAATGCCTAAATTTCCTGTTAGCCAGCTTAAACTTGTAAAAAAAGTGCCCAGCATGATCAGTAACGAGGTTAGTTCTTGTATAGTTCTAATGGCTATCTCTGTTTTACACTTTTGATACGTATATATAGCCTTTTGTATAACTATTTGGATTAAACAAATTGGTTTATATTGACAGGATCATAATTCAACAGACCAACCTTGGTCTCGTGAAAATGAGACAGTATATCGTCAACCTCATTCAGCAAATCTCCCTCTTGGTCTTTTGGGCGCGCCGGCAAGTGAAGGCCCTCCTGGTTGGTCTCGTGAAAATGAGACAGTATATCGTCAACCTCCTTCAGCAAATCTCCCTTTTGGTCTTTTGGGCGCACCGGCGAGTGAAGGCCCTCCTGGTGGTGATGTTGTCCTGCCTGAGCACAATACAATCTTTGGAATGGAAGGTGGTTTAGGTGCATTGGATTATATGGACATAGGTGGGCAGACAAATGCAGTTCAGGTACTGATTTCTGATTTTATAAGGTTAACACATGGTCAAATCTCTTCTTTTCCAAATTCAAAATCAAGATGGAACCTGACATGGTTTGTTTCCAATTCCTAAGAAAGTTCCTTTTGGGATTTTGTTCTATGCATGCTGGGGAAAACAAGTGGGAGAGTTTATTTGCAATTTGCAATTCCCCTTGTTTACCCACCACTTTAAAAATTGTGCATCAGATTTTTATGACTCGATCCTTTACCTTTCTAATTGTTGCGCTGCTGGTTGCATTCTGCTGTGATAGGCCACAACTCTCTTGTTAGTGCACTTTTTTCTGTTAACCATAATCAAAATTAGGTGATATTTATTTTTTGTCATTTCTCCTGCTGTTTTATGTTGAAGTCGAGTGATTGTATCATTGGCTGCAACCTTAGTAAAAGTCATCGCCTTTTGCTTTCAATTGTATATCTTGTCTATTCAAATCTTTCATATATATTGCAATAAACTGACAAGTATGATGCAACATATATTTTCCTAACACAGATAAAAAAGGTTTGGTGACTGTTAAAGTTGACTGGTATTCATTTTAATACTTGTATCCACAGGGAACCATGGATAATTTTACAAGATTTCGTGATTTATGCCTGGAAGAAAGAGGTATTTTATATAAAGATTCTAATATTGAGGTATGGACTCTCACTTTGCAAGTTTACATGTTCTATATTGTTCAATATCTGGTAGATTATATTATTTCCTCAGGTTATACACTAGAATCCTATTGTGGATTTTCAAGTTGGTATTACATCCAAAAGTTGGTTGCTGATTTTCTCACCAAAATTACTGCAGATCCGCTTTGGAGCAGAGTGGCAATTGTATGATGGACATCTTGTTCTTTCCTTCCAAAACAATTCTAAAGCTGCTCTCGTTTCAGTCAAAGCTACCATATTCAAAACTACCATGGAGTATAGAGACAATCTTATGATGCAACTTTCACCTGTGCCTGAGACCATACCTTCTGGTGATGAGGTGAAAAGGCATATTGTGCTATGTAATTACTTACTACTTAATTGATGTTTTTTTTTCATCTTATCCCTTCATTTTCATGGTTTTTTTAGGTGCGATGTCTACTTATTGTTGCAAATCTTTCGCCAAGCAAAGGCGCAGCAATTCTGAACTTCTCTTATACATTGGAACACAAGATGGTTGACATACTACACTTCGCTAACACACTAGTAACTCGATATTTTTTTCCAGGCCACATATTTAATAATTACCTTTTACAGTTTAATGTCCTGCCCCGCCTTCCTATTTCATTGAAAACATTTCTTCGGCAAAAAACAGAAGCTGTCGAGGAGCTAAGCCGCCAATGGGATCTACCCAGAGAACCACCATTAAAGATCCAGGCTTGTGTATGTATATTCTTGCCTGATCCTTTTCATTATTTCCTTTCCTTTATTGTAGTTTGTGAGAGAGGGGCCTGCAATTTTTCATGTTAATATGAACAATTTATACTTTAATTGAAGCATAGTAAGTTTGCTATTAGTGGGTTACTACTCTCTATCTTTATTAGTTTTCTATAGATGTCATTTCACTTGTATGTAAGAGTTTAAGTAAATTTTACAAGTCTTCTTTTGTTCACTCAATAAACTAGTTACTGATCCTTGGCTAATCTATGCTTCAAATTGCGCAGTTTACATTGAAAAGTCCCATGTCTCTCACTGGCGTTGCAAATCTACTCAAGAATCTTCGGATAATGATTGCAGGATTTGTAAGTCCTTACCTCTTGAGTTACCTCCTGCCACCTATGAAAGCATTATTCACTTATTCAATTTTTTTGTTTCAGGATCCAAGTACTAATTTTATAGATGCATATACAACATTCTGCTCATGGGAAACAGGGCCCATGTTAGGTTTGGTAATGTTCAAATCTATATGGCTATATTAATGCTTAGTGGTAAATTTGAATTACATGCGGACCTTTGGGAAGGTCACCACTAACCGCTTAATCTTCTATAATATACAGATCAGAATTGAAAATGTTGGAATAGATCACTTTGGAAGAATGCAGTTGGTTATGACAGTTGCTTCAGGAGATTATAGATTAACTTCTGCGTACGTAGCTCAACTTCACACCAAACAAGTTGGTTTAAATTTTCTGGATTGGTACTTATGCCTTGTATATATATCTTTGTATATATATCTATATGCAGGTTGGCTTTTTCCTTAAGGGGCCAATTATTATGGCCAATTATATAGTGGAGGCAGCCAATCGTAGTAAAGCAATTGAATGAAAGTGGCATCTGCCCTTCCCACCGTACGTCTGTCCTGGGCTTGCTTTCCTGCTTTTCTTAGGTCTACTCATATGCTTTTCTTAGGTCTACTCATATGAATGATAGTATCCTAGGTAACTGTAGCCTTTTTGTGGAGTTAATATTGATGCTTGTGAAGATTTGATTATATAAAATGTGGAGCCAAACTGGCTAATGTTTGAGTTCTTCATTGTGAGACTTTGTTATTAGGCTTCATGAGTTCTTCAACGTGTGAAATTCTTGACTTTTTCATTTCACTTTGATTGCTTTTGAACCTACTATGAGATTTTAATATTGTAGATGAGTATGACCGAGACATTGATGAGGCCATAGAGCTGACAAAGTAAGATTTTTTCTTAATCTGATTGGTTTGAAGTTATCTTCACGTCTTAACAGTATGCATTCTGTCATATTGTTAATATATGTACTCTTTTGGAATGTACACAAACAATCATATATATTATCAGTTTCATCTAATAATCAGGTATTATCTCGATTGCTAAGAAATGTATTCTCATTTTGTTTTACTACAGCTTAGCTAAAGTTAGCATATAATAGGATCTCGACAACTTGTCAAAACCTTTGTATGTGATTTTGTTGGCAAAACTGTGAAATTTCTTTCACTTTGCTTAATGTATTGTATGGTGTATGGACTGCTTTCGTTCTGAGATTGATGATGCCTTAAAGTACCAACCCTCAAAAGATTGTCACCTGTTTTAAAACTAACAATATCAATCAATTGGAATTATATATATTTGAAGGAAAAGAGAAAAAAAAAGAGCGTTTCATTAGCTGCCTCCCATGAACGGCAGCCTTGAGGAACCAATATTAAGATTACCACTTTTAACTAAACATCAAAATGCACACTACTTTTCTTTCAAAAAAAATGCACACTACTTTTTTTTTTTGGCACCAAAAAATGCACACTACTTTAAACCCTTTAATTACTTACTTTCCACTTGAGGGAAAACTGAAAGCAGTTAAAAACAAATAAATCAGCTATCTAACCTTTCTTTCTCATCTATTTGTTATGGAGTATATTTTATTATCTTCGAAAATTAAAAAAGAAAAAGAAGAATAAAATCCAATTAAACTTGGACGCCAATCACCTTGCCGAAATCCCAAAACCAAAACTGGAAAGGAAATCCAATTAATAATGGGATTTCCTAAACTTGATTGGACTATATTCTACCTATGTATATTATATATATAAAAACCGAAAGGAGTCCAATAAATTGCACAGACAAACTTTGTTTGGTATTGGAAACGCCATCTTCACTGTCTTTGCTAAATTCCTCATTGCGTTGAAGTCTGGGGAGAATTCTCGGAGAAAGAAATTAGACAGCACTACAGGTAATTGCACTTATGACACCTCTATGTATTTGGCCTGTGCTGTGCAGTACCTTTATAAAATCTAATCAATGACATAATATCCCATCCCACTGTTTGTATGTTTTACTGAGATATCATCGAGCACAACAGAGTCAAGAACAGAGGTTATACTTATTTGCTGATCCAACTTATAAACAATAGTTCCTTTCAAAAAAACTTATAAACAATAGTATCAAGTTTTTTTATGTGCTTTTGTGCTCATTTTGCTGCTCTGTTTATACTCGACATATGTTAATTTTCAACAACCTAGAAATAAATCTTTCATCTTTTAAGTAATTATTATTATAAATCATTAGTTAGTCATTAGAGTAACTTGTAAGTTAAGTTAAGTCTAGTCCTAAATTAAATAGGGAAGGATTTAATTTCTTAATATTTGGCGGCTAAAATCAGATTTTATTACCTTGAAAAACAGATAAATACCTACTATAAAAGGGGTTAACCCCGTACTTCACCCACACAAATAATTCCTGTTGTTGTTGTCGATACTTAATTACTCTATATATAAGGTTTGCAGGTTCGGGCCTTCCGCTCTAATTTCTCTTTATTTTTCTGCTATTTTCCGTTATTTCTATATGCAATCAAGGCTATGTTACATTCGAATCATGAATTCTTCTTATAACTGTTTTCTCATTATTATTTGGATTTAATACTTGATTTTATTATAAAATCATAAGATGTTTGCTTTCTATAAACTTTTTTTTTTGGGTCTAACCGACTTGAGGGTTTGTTTGCGTGCAGTTGGTGATTCCTCTCTATCTATCAATCATGATGCCTGTAAGCCTCTTCCCTCTCAATATCTGTTTTTTTTTCTCTTCGTATATGAATTGTCTTTAAGCATTAATTTATTCCTCTCTATCAATCATTTCTGATTTCAAAGCCAAAGATGGAAGCATCTTCCCTCCTACTATTAATTGTCCTTTCTCTCCATATATTAATTGTTTGTATGCATGAAATTTAAATTCTTTTTGTTGCTTGCTATGCAGCTCTTTTATCATCCCGATTTAATGAACCAGTTTCAAGGAGAAATGGTAATTAGAGTATTCTTTAAAACATATATATGTGTATATATTTATATATTCGTGGAACCTTGAAAGCACTCGACTTGCTTGGTAGGGTTCATCGTCACGTTTTTCATATACTAATATATGTTGTGAATAGTCTCATCAATATAATTGACTATGCTTTGTTATAGGTCAACCCAATCATCATATCACGTGGTTGTCCAACTCATCTTGATTGGAGAAATAATGATGTATTAAGTGAAATTAGAGATCAAGGAGAGTGTGGTAAGTAAATTCAAATTTATGTAAAAGAAAAATTACTCAAGTTCAAGAGTTGAACTTGGTGTAATAAGTATTTCAATTGGTTTTTGTTTATGTTAAACTTTCTGGTTACTAAATCAATCTTTTCTCTTTTTAGGTTGTGCTTGGTCAATTGTGGCAGTTGAGGCTGTTGAAGCACAATACAGAAGGTATTGTGGACCTTTGCATTCATTATCTCATCAAAATCTACTCGATTGGTGTATAGGAGTAGAAGCAGACCCTCCTGATTCCGTCAACTATCCTTATTATCCTGAGTTTGCCTATAAATGGTGGTCTACTGAAAATAATCTAGTTTATAGTGCACGTGATTATCCCTTTGTTGGATATAAACGTCCAGCTAAACGTTTAGCCACGGTGCAGGTAAGTAAATTTAAATTTTTATATATCAACTATAAAAGGTTAACTTTATTGAAAAAAGTTTAATAATGTGACATTTTTATTACAGCCACTTCATCAGCCAGGTTTACGGATTTACAATTATGAAAACATTTCTACATATGATAGAGAACTTGTCATGATACATCTCAACAAGTATCCGTTAGTCGCTTGTATTGAAGTTTACCCGTCATTACTTGATCTTGATGCTGTAAGTATTATCTTTTTCTTTTCTCATCCATATGATATATATATTCACGAATTATCCTCAATAAAATTATAGGACTTATTTTAACAAATAGTGTAGCTGAATCAAATTCCTGTATATCCATAATATTATTATTATTTATTATTTTATATTCATTTATATATATATATATATATATATATCTTTCGGAAAATAATAATATATAACATGTTATTCTAACACATATATAATGGCTCGTCTTATTCTAAACATGAAGCTTGCTCTTTTAATGTAGAATACAGTTTATGAAGGGCCAACCTATAATAACTCAGTTGAGCATATAAATTATGATCATCCTGTTCTTTTGGTTGGTTATGGAACTGATCATGTCACTGGCAAAAATTATTGGCTTGTGAAGAATTCATGGGGAAGGAAATGGGGAGATAATGGCTATGGAATGGTGAGCAGAGACATCAAGTTTAAAGGAGAGTATTTGTTGAAAGGGGATATGACTTATCCAATAGTGACTCATAAGACGACACTCTATCTAGATGATCTTTGTCGGTGAAGATAAGAATAATTAATGTTGCATAAACTATCTTTTCATATTATTTATAACTTTTCAATCCTTTCAAAACAGTAGATTTATATAAGAAAAAAAAATCAAGCTCCTCTTTATTCTTTCTACTGTTATTTTTCGTTTTCTGTGTAGTTTTTGTACAAAAGCATATTAAACTGTGACAATCTCATTGAGATATAATATAACAGATACCAGCTTGATCAATAGAGTTATACTTCTCCTTGTTCATTCGCTAACAAATAGGTATTATGATAGCAAGATGAACATTGGAGTAAAACAAAACGCATAATATCCACAGCTGGACTCCAAAGAGTCAAAGAGGAATTATTCTGCAAATCTGGTACGAATGGAAGAAATGGAAAATCCTTAAAGATGAACAATAACATGTATTAAGAAGGGGAAAAAAGAACACATTGCTTAATATGATAAACACATTCGACCACCAAAACGCAACAAAGATAAAGTTTTTAAGAGTAACAATTCATGTCAAGTTTAAAAGACCAGCAAGGACAACTATTGAGGAGATTCAGTTGAACACACAGAACTAAAGGCCTGATCCATAAACAACCATGCAGCAGAACTCTCCCATTATACAAAATGAAAGCAAACTGTCATAACAGATTAATAAGAGAGTGGAAAGTTAAGAGACCGGTGAGAAACAAACAATAAGAACAAACAGAAAGAAGCCGGCCAAAATAAGGCAACACCAAGATCATGAGAATAGCAGACAATATAAACTCCAACATCAAATAGGCATACCAATTGTAAATTCCCAAGAATATAAGAGGATGCATACTTAGAGCTAGCTAATTACGTGCGCACCTATTGTTAATTGCACGATATCATATCTGCAAATAACTTGAACAAAGAAACAGAGCATCAAACCTTGGCAATTGGTAATATCTTTTCAAGAGATAAATCATATAAGAATGCAACCTGACTAACCAAATTATAGAAAGATGGAAGACAATCATGTTGAGTTGTTGGAATCACTAAAAAAAAGATAAGAAAAGGTATAGTGATAGAAAACAGTTACTGGAAATGAAGAAAATAGAAGAGTTACCAGCTTATTTTATAACAATGATTTATATACCTAAAAAGGTTTTCACTGTCAAAGTGAAAAAGAGATACAAAATTCAGATTCTTTCCAGCATGAAAAGTAATCCTGCAAAAAGAAATAGCCATTCATTCACATAAAACTAAAATGAAAATAAGAAACAGCTACAAATGAAAAGTATGTATAATATTTCCTTGTTGCCAAACTATATATAAACAAAAGGTAATAAAATGGGAACAGATAAATGAAATAGAAAAGAACCCAGACGAATCTGGAAGAAGATGAACAGATAAATAAAATAGAAGAATCAACGAAGAAGAGAAGACGCGAAACACACACGCAGAACTGCGAGGCCGAAGAGCAGACAGAGGCAGAGGCAGGGAGGCGGGGAGGTGGGGAGACGGCAAGAGACGCCACAAAAGGCAAAGAGCGAAAACAGGGCAAAGGCCAACAAAAGAAAGAAAACCACAGCACCGGGTCAAGATGTCAAGACCCTTCCTTTTTTTCACAGAACAACAAAGAGCTGAAAGCTAGACAGATAAGAAACAAAGAAAATCAGGCGTGGAGAAGAAGATGGAGGCGGAAAATCAGGGCAAAAGTAAAAAAAGAGTACCTGCATTCGTGGGGGGTAGTTGAAGACAGGTCGGGCGGGGGGCATATGGACCATGGTGCAAACCGAACAGGTGGCTTGCTCCAATTGGCTGAGTCATAAACAGTGGGGATCAAATTCAATTTGTTCACCACTGTTCATTTGATTTGGAGATGAACAGTGATGTAACGATGCATCTATTAATGTAGTTTTTAGATTTTTAGATGACACAAGTCCAGACTCCAGAAAGAGGCCAAAGTTTAACACAGTTTTGCCAACAAAATCACCTTTTACGTTTAGACATGTTTTAGAGATCCTATTATATGCTAACCTTAGCTAAGCTTCAGTAAAACAATATGAGAATACATTTCTTAGAAATCCAGTTAGATAATACTTGATTATGCTCTTTACAAGATGAATATGATAATATATGATTATTTGTGCACAGACATTCCAAAAAAGTACATCTAGCAATATCACAGAATGAATACTGTTAAGAAATGAAGACAAATAATCAAACCAATCAGGTTAAAAAAAAAAACTTACTTTGTCAGCTCTATAAAATCATCAATGGAACGGTCATATTCATCTGCAATATTAAAATCTCATAGTAAATTGAAAAGCAAACAAAGTGAAATGTAAAAGCTAAGAATTTCACATGTTGATCTGCAAACATAATAACAAATTCTCTCACTAATGAGAAACTCAAAAATGAACCAGTTTGGTACCACATTTTATAAAATCAAACTTCCACAGGTATCAATGTCAACTCAACAAGGCTACAGTTACCTAGACTAATAGCAGAAAATCAGGGAACCAACTTGGAACAAGAACAGAGATAATCAATAACAAGTTTTACCTGCGCCTGTTTGACCTGACTAAGTTTTACAGAGAGGAAGAAAGATAGGGGTAGGGGATGGGGAATAAAAGCCTTTTTAATATATATCTTAGAGAGAATACTAGGCAAAATATGCATTCCACTTAAAACATTTATATCTGAACTTGCCTTAGAAAATTCATCATTTCCAGTAACCTAACATGCAGGTGAAACGTTAACTTGACTTTTCTAGTGTGCATACCATAACACAAAATTAGGAGTAATGATCCTATAGACTCGAGTCCGTGGGAGTTACCACACAATCGAGGCTAAATCATATATATAATCATATATTCAAGCGAATTTTAAGTTTACCCATGTAGTATTTTAAATGAATTTTAGTTTGCAATGTGAAATTTTTTAAAATTTGGTATTTATCGAGGTAGAAGTTCAAAATAAAGTTTCGTACCAAATAAAATTTTCTTTTGTTCAATTAAGGATGTTTATAATTAAGATACGATTTTAACATGAAATTTATCCCCAAATAAATGTTTTATTTATTTTATGGGTAGATATGGACTTCTAAACATTGATTATGGTAGGGTTTCAGAATGAATATATAATCGATTATATGTGGGATTTAGCCTCGATTGCGTGGTAACTCCCATGGACTTGAGTCTATAGGATCATCACTCCAAAATTAGACTTGAAAATGATGAACCACTTTACCATTCATACTAAAAAGTTAAAATTCATCAAGCAACTATGACACATCATTGGTTATAAATACTGTAGAAGCAAATTTTCCATATACCAAATGTGTAACTGATAGGCCTACGAATGCGACATGAACGGGTAACCCCAGCACCAGAGAAACTTCTCAAGCCATTCAAGATCATCATCTCTTGCTTTTTCTTCTGTTTCAGTGCCCTTTCTTTCTTCTACAGACAACACAATAAAGTGGATGAATTTTACCAATAGATTCATCAATTCTACAGAAGCACATGACACTGCATACCATCCCAAATTTTACCACAATATGAAAAAAACAAATTGTCAAGCTTACCTGTTGAAATTTCTTGACATCAGGAATGGCATCAGAGTCAATAGTCTGGCCTATAAAAACCTCTGATGCAATTTTGCTAGCCAAGAGTTCATCCTACCATTTACAGCAGAAAAGAAAAAAATAAATGACATGACATTTCAAGTTGAAAAACAGACAAATATGATGAACTTACAGCAACTCCACGAAATTCATCAAGATCCACTGCAAGTGTTTCCCAGTGAGAACAGAAAGTGGGTACTTTTGAACAAGCTTTCCCCTTTGCTTTTGTTTGAGACTCAGTCCTATTTATTTCCCTATACAATTGATAACCAAAAACTGTATTTCCATCATACCTACAATGAAGAAAAGAGAATTTATCAGCACCAATTATGAAACAGATTTTACAAAATGTAGGACATGGTCAGCACTTACCAGTATGAAACATTTCCATTCCGCCCTATCTTCTCTTTTCGAAAGCAAGAAATTTCTTACTTTTTAGAGCATCATTAATGTGTGACACTGTATCAACTTGCTGTAGGATAGTAGAATCCATTAAACAGAAGTTATAATGGAACAGAAGTGCCAGAACCAACATAACATTCATCGCAAAACTTTCTACACTAAAATTGAAATGGACATTCATTATGGGTGGATGATACCGACAAACCATTATAAATTATGCATGGAAGAAGATGATGACAGAATGAGTCAAAAATCACAACTTCAATAAAGACAAGCAGAATTTAAAAAGGTGATAAATTACGTCTGCTCGAATTTCACAAAGTGCTTTGAGAAGTATCAAGTGACTTGTTGGATCAAGTTCTTTGTATCTGGATATCTCTTCTCTGCAAAACAATAAATTGACAAAGCAAACCAGCCTCAATAAAAGCTAGATTTTCACACCAAGGAGAAAGCAAGAATTTAGTTAAAACCATAAGAATATTGTCATTAGTACCCACTGTGAGCAGTGATTGGAATTTTTCCTTCAGCAACTTGCACTTTTACACAAACGAGTATAAAAACCATACGAACATCCAGATTACCATAAAGGTGGTGTATCTAATAGAAAAGCTTGCCTCACCCATGGCCACCACATGACAAGTTTCTTGCAAAGTGCAGTCACCCATGCATCTAAACTATTCAACAACTTAATCACAGGCGGTGTTCCCTGCCAATTAACAATACCATACACTAAGACATTTCAGAAAAATAAAACCCAAACAAGAAACTATTTGTATAGCGAAACGATGGAGTCAATACCTTCAAATGCCCAAAAAAGCAAATTCATTACGTAAGTAATCAATTAGTTTCGAGAGGCGTTAGAAAATCATGGCTTTCAAAGCTAATAATGAAAAATATGTTAAGAAATGCTCAACTCAATGTAATCATTAACCTAGATTCATGTAGCATCGAAAGATGTTTTAGCACAATCATTAGAAGAAGAAGAACCGAACCTTTAAGAGTTTTATATGAAGCTGAGCAATTGACGCATTAGGTTTAACAAGCCCTAACTCGATATTTCCGCTGTTAGCTTCATACCAATCCCAATCACTGGCTCAAAAACCTGTCAAATCCCACAATTATATTCAGACACTAATCCCTGATTTCTCGTAATCTGCGGTGAAACATTGCGTTTCTGAAACCAGGATAAAAGTAAGGGATTTTCCCGCCTAAATGAAAATTTACTTGAGATGGCGTGGGTTAAATCTACCTGTGCTTATGATATTGATATCGACGACTAGTAGCGGCTGAAGCCTGAACCTTTCGCAATTCGCAATTGGTGTCTATGGGCCGCACCTGAGATCTTGTAAGCTATGTTTGGGCTAGAATCACACTCAGCCCTATTAAAGTAAAAGCAATCAGCCCAAAACTGTCCCAACATTAATTAATATTAATTTTTTAAAATTAATGTATATATATCAAATTATTTAAATACAACATATATATCCTACCCATTATTTTTGTAATCTAAGGGAAATTTTAAAATTTTATATATTCTATATCTCAAGGGGATTTTATATATTCTATATAAAATTTTATACAAAATGTATATATCAAGGGGATTCTATATATAAAATTTTACTTTACAACATTAGCACAAATTAGATGGCATTAGAAAGAATTTATTCCTAAAAGTTCAGCTGAATGCACTTTTGTGCCTCTGCGTTTACATAAAAAATCCTCTCAACTTGGGTTTCTGCAGTCTCGCACCTCCCCACCACGCAGTGCTCATCCTAAGTAGAAAGTTCAAAAAAACCAATATACCACTATGATACTTAGACCATAATTCAAGATGAAAACAACCTGAAGGTTTCTGGGTCATTATTCCCTACAAAAACATCTCAATAAAATCATTTGGCTTTTCAAAAAACAAAAAAATCCCTACAAAAAATATCCCATGTTGATTGCTATTTGCTAATGTTAGATAATCAAAGATTGCTATTTGCTAATGTTAGATAATCAAATTCAGATTTCAGACAGCTTCTGGTGTTATAATGGGCAGCAAGGGCCCCTTTTGTTAGTTTAATTAGTAGGTCTCAAACTAAATATGCAGAATATACTCTTTTGTCAGGGTTGAAGTTTGACTATACCCTTCTGATGATATCAACGTAATCACTCTGGAGTTTAATTAGCACATGCAGCTTTCTGAAAGGCGAAAGGAGAGGATGGCATTCTGTTCGACAAATATTGTATATACCTGTAAAATTTGCGACTCAATTTAGCAAGCACAAGATAATGTTGGACATGGTCAAGTAACTTCTACTCTTATGAAAAATTGAAAGGCACTACATTTGCAGCCAATTCTCTGATCTTTAGTATATATCAATGGATGCGAGTCTCAGCAGAGCAGATGCATGGGGAGTTTTCTTTGATGTTTACCTCTTCTTACTGGGGAGTCTTCTTTAGTTATGCATATATTTGAAAATATTATCCGTGCCGGTTGGCTGTTAATACAACAAACTATATATTCTCCTAGTTAGGTGACGGTACGTAGTATTATTTGAAGAGCTAAAATTAAACTATAGTATCAAGTTTATTTATGTGCTTTTTATGTGCAGGTAGGAAATTCACAGTCCTCTGCTTCTCATCTGGTACAGCATGTCTACTCGACATATATTAATTTTCAACAACGTAGAATTAAGTCATGGCCGATAAATATATTAAAAGATATATATTTTTTTCATATTAGATATAGTTTAATTAGCTTTTTTAAGTAATAAATTATTAGCTTTCCTGGCAAAATAATAATAATAATAATAAACCAATAGCTAGTCATAGTTAGAGTAACTTGTAAGTTAAGTTTAGTCTTATAGTAACTTATAATTTAAGTTTAACCCTGAATCACGGCTAGAATAGGATAAATATACATGGTATAAAAGGAGAGTTAACCCGTAGTTAAACCCTACCAAATAATTCCAAGCACTATTTACCACTACGTATTGATCAATCACGTATAATTTGTCAAAATCTGTTAGTTAGGACTCTATTCGAAGAGGGAGCGGTCTAACGCTATTTGAGGTAAAACTTTAAATCCTAGTTTAATTCAATGGAGTTCATAAGTTTGTATGCATGCAATTTGATCTTTTTGTTGTTTGTCATACAGCTCTTTCATCATCCCGCTTTAATTATGGATTGGTTTCGTCATCCCGCTTCAATGAACCAACTTCTAGCTGGAGAAACGGTAATTAGAGTATTCTGAATTTAAACCATGTATATGTGTGTATATATTCATGGAACCTCGAAAGCACTTGCTTATTTGGTTAGAATTCACCGTCACATTTTTCTTATAATATATATAAATATATGAATAGCCTCACTCAATCTAACTAACTATTACTTTGTTATAGGTTAACCCAATCATCATACCACCTGGTTGTCAAACTCATGTTGATTGGAGCAAATATAGTGGTATATTAAGTGCAGTAAAAGCCCAAGGAAACGCTTGTAAGTAAATTTGAATTTTACGTAATTAAACATATAAAAGAAAATTCACTCCAAGTTCAAGGATCAAACTTGGTGGAACGTCTACTTAAATTGGTTTTTGTTAATTACGTTTCTATATATATTTATGTTAAACTTCTCTTACTAAATCAATATTTCCTTTCTAGCTTGTTGTTGGGCAATTGTGGCGGTTGAGGCTGTTGAAGCACAATACAGAAGATACATTGGACCCTTGAGTGAATTATCTTATCAAAATCTACTCGATTGTGTCCCAGGAGTAGTAGCAGACTCTCCCGGTTCCCTCAACTATGCTTATACTCATGAGTTCGCCTATAGATGGTGGAGTACAGGGAATAACGTGGTTTATAGCGCAAAGGATTATGCCTTTGATGGACGTATACGTCCACCCATTAAAGTGAAGGTAAGTAATTTTGGAATTTTTATTTGTCAATTATAAAAAGTTAACTTTATTGATTAAAGTTTGAGTTACAACGTGACATGTTTATTACAGCCAATTCATCAATCAGGTTTACATATATATGATTATAAAATCATTACCGGATGGGATAAAGAACTTATTATGATACATCTCAATAAATATCCACTAATAACTTGTATGGATGTTTACCCGTCGTTCCAAAATTTGACTGGGGTAAGTAGTATCTCCTTTTCCTATGCATATATAAAATAAATAAATATTACTAATACTAATACAATGTCTTGATACTAATATAATGTCCACCCACGTGACGTGAGTGACTAGCTTAATCAAATTTCTAGGTATTGCACTAATATACTTGATTTAATAATATTATTATTTATTATTTGTAATATTTATTTGTATATTAACAAATATTAATATCTAGCATGTCATTCTAACTAATGTACATAGTTCATCTCATTCCAGACATGAAGTTAGTTAACTATTACATGACATTACTAATTTATTATTGTTCTTTGAATTGAATTTAGAATACAATTTATGAAGGGCCAACCATTGATGAAGCTAAGTTTTGCGTTGGAAAACATGCTATTCTCCTAGTTGGTTATGAAACTGATGATGCCACTGGAAAAAATTATTGGCTTGTGAAGAATTTATGGGGAACGAGATGGGGAGAGAGGGGGTATGGAAGGATGAGCAGAAACATAACGGAAAATTTTTGTTGATAGGGGATTTGACTTATCCAATTGACACTCCTTGTACGGCTCTTTATCAAGATGATCTTAGCTATCTCCAAAAAAATAGAAATAGAAATGATCTTAGTTATCGCTAGGAGGGATGCCAAATAGCGTTTTATTATTTATTTTATTTGATTAAATAATTTTCTTTAGTTTTTTTTAAGGATAATTAATGTTGCATAAACAATTTTTTCTTTAATTATTATCAATGACTCTTCAACTTTCAATTCTAGAACACGGCTTTTCCACCTAGATTAGGTTGCGTTTGATTCGTGGAATGTAGTGGGAAAGTGTAGTAAGTTAAGTAGAGGGAATAACTTTCCCATGTTTGGTTGGTGGAATCTAATTTTAGGTGAGAATGTCATTCCCATCACTTTTCCATTCAAGTGGGAAAGTGGTGGAAATGACATTTCCTTCTAAAAGGGTGGGAAAGTTAACTTTCCCGGGAAAGTTAACTTTCCCAGGAAAGTGTTACTATTTTTATTTTGACTTTTCTCTTATACCCTCAAATTTTAATGGCTTATTAACTATTTAACCTTACCAAATTTTTGTAATGTAAGCTTGGGGTAAGGTTGTACTTTGCACTCCTTAGGAATGTCAGATTTTGACGTTAATCAAACATGGTAATTTGATTCCCACAAAAACAAAAAAATGTATACTTTCCCACTAAAATAGCATTCCCAGGAAAGAGATGAGAATGACATTCTCACATGATATCTAAGATATCACGAACCAAACGCAACCTAGGGAGTTTGGGCTGTGAGAGGCTTCCTTGTTTGGGGTCCGGTTATGAAAGAGTGCTTTTCCCCTGACTTGCTTAAGAGCGGGTTAAGGAATTGAGTCTTCCATTGCAGGTGCTGGGAAGGAGCGCTAGGGACGCGTTTTTTGGGCGCGGCGCCCGATTATAGACTGTTTCCCCCCACTGACTCCCCCTCGGGGGGCTTCCACCATCGCTCGTGTAGCTGGGGCTCACTCCCTCTACCCGCTTATGGCAGCTTTTTCTTCTTGTTGCCGTCTGGTATTCTGGTTGACCCAATAGAAGACGAGTTAGTTTCATCAGATTCAGCCAAACAATTAACAAACCAATTTAAAAAATGAACTGAAAGTGAAAGAAGCAATTGTCTGTCAAAAGTCGATGAAAATAACTATCCTTTCCCCCTGCATCCCAATATGGTTGATGGCAAAGTTGCTAGAAAGTTAGATATAAGACAGTTGCAGAATTCAGAATCTCTATTTCCACTCATGAAGCTCATATATATAATATTGCTTCTTAGACTCGTTTGCCATGTACACAAAGTGATCACTTGCATAATGCAACACTAATTTAATTAGCACACCCCCAGAAGCACACACAGTGCAGAGAGTTCCTCTAATTTGCATCAAGTATACATCGCAATGCTAGAAGGAAGCCTAACGAGGATCTTATTCGCACTTTTAGTGGCAGTGGAGGCTTTTAGTTGCAGGGAAGGTTACCTGTAACAATGATATTATTATTATTATAAATACAAGACAAAACTCAGCTGTATCCATTAAATGGATCATGGACAAATGCAGAATAAGATTATGTTTATCTTGTATTCCCATATATCTATACTATATTAAAAAGTACGTTCATCTGTAAAACTTTTGAATCGCCTATTATACCCTTATTTGTCAAATATATTTCTTAAATGACATTGCTTAATTATTATAGTTTTATTCTACTAAAAACTCTATTTTTTTCAATTAAATCTAATATCTTTATAATTATTTTATTTTTACCATTTTACTATTTTTCAATAAAAATTTGGATATATTAAATTCTTTTAATATAGAGTTTTATTCTACTAAAAACTCTATTTTCATTTAATTAAATTCAATATTTTATAATTATTTTATTTTTACTATTTTAATTTAAAAAATTATTATGATTGACATCTTACTATTTGATAGTTTATAATAATGTATTATGATTAAAATTTATTATTCTCTAACGTGCAATTATTTTATTTGACTTATAATTAATTTTTTACTTGATAAATGTAACTCTTACTGGGGGTTTAAATTTGATGTTTTACTTTGTTAATATTTTTCTTTGCATGGGATAATTTCTTATGTTGCTTTGATAGTAAAACCCAATGTATATACAAATGGGCTGGTCGGGTTGGATTTGTTTTAGGTCAGTTTCGGGTTAAGGAAATTTTGGGTTATAAGAATTCGGTTACTTTTTAGTTTCAGGTTGGGTTGGGTTCGGATCGCTCAAATGTCGGGTCATTTGGGTTTTGGTCAATTTTGGTTCAGGTCTTTTTTCAGTTTTGAGTCATATGGTTCCGATAATTTCGGGTTTGAGCCTTCGATTTTTTAAGGATTTGGGTCAAGTCATTTCGGTTTTCGGATTGAGTGGATTTTTTGGTTGAATCGGGTTGGATAAGGTTTGGTTTCATGTGATCAAGTCGAGTACCCGCACTCTGGTGAAATTTTGTCAACTCTAATAATACACTTCTTTAAAACAGATTGGGTCACGTGCAACGCACGTGAAAGTGAGGACTAGTATATATATGTTTACTAACGTGCTAAATTGAAATCCAACTAAAATCTTGGGGCTACTTCTAAAGCATGATAAAGGGTCAAGATTAAGCACATGGCTGATAGTCAGAACATCTGGAATCATAGACCAGAGGTCAATTATTACTCAGCAATATTCAAGCTGACTCATCACTTACCAATATTGATTCGTTCATCCCCATTCTAGTAAGGTCACCAATCAGCCTTCTTCTTTCTGATATGCGATTTCCAATTCCCAATCTTCTCTTGATCTGGTTTTCTGCTTGCTGTTTTATGTTAAGTGTGTTAGCAACTAATTTTTTATAAATTATACTTACAATTTCATTTTTGCAAGAGCCTCGCTTAACCTTATGATGGCTTCCAGCTGCGTCACTGTAATGGGGATTGCAGCAGCCTCTCCAGTCTCATTTGCTTGCTGCCTCATTCCCTACAAAAATATCCCATGTTGATTGCCAATGTTAGATAATCAAATTCAGACAGCTTCTGGTGTTAATGGGCAGCAAGGGTCCCATTTGCGACTCAATTTAGCAAGCACAACACACGGTAGCATAATGTTGGATATTGTCAAGTAACTTCTACTCTTTATGAAAAATTGAAAGGCACTACATTTTAGGTATACCTTTTCAGCCAATTCTCTTCTTTAGTGGGTCTACTATCAATGGATGTGGTCTCAGCAGATGCATGGACTTTTATGATGTGACTTGCTACAATCTGCAAAAGGAGAATAGAAGTTCAAAGACCAATATGGTAAGTAACAGGAAGTCTTGTTAAAACTGTAACCCAATGTTCTCATTTTGTTCTCGTAGTTGTAGCACTAAAACAAATAAATACTGTTTAGTTATCAAGACATGAGACTACTCTGTCAACCAGTTCTTAGTAAGCTGAACTAATGTCACTTAAGATATCGGGGGTAGTATGGGACATTAAAGGCGAAGAAAATAACCATAAACTACCCTGTCTTGGTCATAGTCATACATCCTGATATCTTTCACAATAAAGATCAAGTCAAATCTTGAAAGAATTGTAGCCTGCAAATCGATATTGTCCTGTGCTGTCTGCAAGATTATAGTATCACTTTCAGTTGCCTAATAGGAGTAGCAAGCATAAATTGAAGAAAACAGGTATAATTGTCTGTTGCTCCATAGCTTCATGAATAGCAAGCATAAATTGAAGAAAACAGATATAATTGTCTGTTGCTATATAACTTCATGAATAGCAAGTGATATAAAGCCAGTAAGACTCCAGGAGCATCTTGTAGACCAACCAAATGTTAAATTTAAACATAAATTTAACTTACATATCCTCTGGTCTTATCTTATCAAATTCATCAATACATACTACACCTCCATCTGCCAAAACCATGGCTCCACCTTCAAGATAAAACTCTCGCTGAAATTGCATAGATACGCCAAATCGTGAGAATAATTTCATACGTATGGGCAGAGGAAAAAGAACTAGTAATACAATATTATGTTACTAAGCATTATTTCTTGCTTCAGTTGATGCTTAGTGAAAGAGCCATCTTTACTTGTAGGCATTTAAAGCTTGAAATAATTGTCAATTGGTCTAACTTTTATTGGCCAAGTTTCAAGACTTTTTTTATCATTTTTTTAATGTAACCTTCCATAAGATGATCTTGCAGTGATTGATGCAGCTTAGCTTCTGACAAGATTTATTATCTAGAGTTTTAATCCAAAACTGTAGTTAAAGTTGACCAACAGCAAGAAGCTCAACCAAAAAGCCTCTATCACTGAGGTACTAACCTTTGAGCCAAAATTGGGTTATCTCTGCTATTAAACTATAATAACTCAAATAACATAGGTAGAGCAATCCTTCAACTATAGAGCATTATCTATAATAACCGATATATGTTTGTTGGAGCTTTTGGAAACTGGATGATGCATTCCATTGACTTAAAAGCCGATTTATGTGATTTTTCATTCTCTTTTGTCTGGCTACTGCTACTCAATTTAGAGAGAATAGATCTCATTTCATGCTAACTTTTTAGATCCTTGAGTGAATGTGTATTGATGGATGACCGTGAATGTGTATTGATGGATGACCATTTTAGCTTACAATTTGTTTTATATATAGTACTTCTCTTGATACATAGAATGAGAAGTCTTATATTTAACCTCAACGAGTAAGCTGATGGTGTGTATCATATTCATTATCCTTTCACCATGCCTGCTTAAAAGAACAACGAAACTAGCTAGAATGAAAAGTGAGTTTTTGACCAAACCATTGTAATTCTTAAAAATAATCCCCAAACCATTGTACTTTTAAAATTAATTCCCATAACATTGTATTTTTTGCCACATCCTCACCATATCATTGCCATGTCATAGATTTTTTAATTTCTTAAAAATAAATAAATAAAAAAAGATAGAATTGCGTTACTCCTAAACATTAATCTAAAGCACATTTGTTTGAAAAAATTTTCACCATCACCGCTCTTTTTTTTCCTCCGTCAATTTTCAATTTTCTGTCACACTTTGCATTCAACTAAATATCAAAATTCAGGTACTTCACCAAATCAACCAATCTTTTTTAATCACTCTATTTAAACTATTCAAGTGATCAATTTTGATGATTATTTCAGTCAAATTCATGAGGTTTCATTGAGAAAAACAATTATCTTTACTTTCCACTAACCTGTTCCTGTAAATAAATTGAAATCAATATGGTTGCAATTGAAGGCTAAATTCATCTGAGATTTCAATTGAAACCGGATAATCCCATTCAATTCTTCATGGTTTGGCAGTATGCCATTAAAGATCAAGGGAGTCAGAAGCTTTTCCCTATTGCAATTAAATTAAATTGGGTAATGGGAATATCAAGCAACAGAGGATTGATGGATTTAAATTGGAATTAAATTGGAGTAACTCACAGCAGGAATAGGAGGTATATTGCGAGATGAGAACTAAAACAAATATATGGATGGATTTCTCTGTAAATCTTTTGGTGTTTCGGAATCCAATTGAGTAGAGTGCCATGGGGATTAAGGAAGCAGACAGCTCATTTTGTTTCAATTGCGAATGGGATTAAGGAAGCTGGACTGTATTGGTTGCTTGTGTCCAGATGTGTTCTTTGTACTCTGCATCTTACCTTGCCTTTCTTTCTTCATCGATTGGATAACTCTGGCTTTTGCCTCTAAAATAAATCATCAAAATTGATGACTTAAGAAATTGAATAGTTATATAATAGAGTGATTAAGAAAGATTGATGGATTTGGTGAAGTAATTGAATTGAGAGATTTGGTGTGGGAGAAAATTGATGGAGACAAAAAAGAAAGGAAGGCGGTGATTAGTTGTTTAGGGCTAAAGTAATTCTATTTTTTTGTATTTATTTGTTTTTATTAAGAACTTAAATTAAAAAATATGACATGGCAATGATATGGTGGAGATGTGGCAAGAAATACAATAGTTTGGGAATTAATTCTAAAAGTACAATGGTTTGGGAATTATTTTTAAGAACTACAATGGGTTGGTTAAAAACTCATGAAAAGTTGTGGCTGGATGGCAGAAAAAATTGAAGGAAACTGAAGCCCACATCCAACGGTTATAAATGGTAGTGTACAAGAGTAGTGTGCCTAGGGGTAGTACGCAGAATTAGCACAGCGAGTGCAGAGAGTTCCTCTAATTTGCATCCTCTAATTTGCATCAACTATACATCGCATCACAAGAAGTATATCATTCAAGTTTTGACATAGCAAAGCCAAGAACAATTAAAGTAAATAAATTAAACGAACCAAAAAAATAAAAAAAAAAAACAAGAGAGACTTGTTAATTTGATGGCTAAACTAAAACTAAAACCCCATTAGAATTAAAAATATATGACAGATTCCAAATTGTGAAATGAAATAGATATTACTTTGGTGATCTTTATTGTTCAGAAGAGTGAAAACTGAATAACAAAAACATTAATGGAAGGAAAATAAACAAAGTAGCTAAAGATCCAAAAAGCAATGAGTCCTTAATATATCAGCTTCCAAGCAGGGGATTAATGACATGACCAGTGAAGAGAACAAGACCACTCGTAGATTCTCGGATCATGAAAAGAAATGGGTGATCCGCCACAAAATTTATCCTTTCTGGCTCAACCCTGCAACATGCCCCATACCCAGCACTAAAATGTGTAACCGTAACAGCAGCAGCTTCTGTCCCTTGTTCATTGAACTCTATGAAAGATTTTTGGAATATCCTTGAAACATACAGCCTCCGACCTTCCCGAACATCATCATCAGGCAAATCCGCCATCTTGGTCAAATCTGCTTCAGCGGGAGTGAAAGGCGAGATGAGTCCCAATCCCTCGAGAATTTCACCAGCATCCAACTCAGATGTTATTTTGAACTTTGGAACCCTGAATTCATTCACAGGAACAGCTGTCGTTGGAATGTGACGTTTCAAGAAATCAGATTCAGAACTCATTTTCTCCACTAAACCTTCCAACCCATCAACTGAATCGGGAAGGAAAATGTACATTCTGAAATAGCGCCCAAAATCTTGACCTTGCTTATAACGGAGGCCTAGCACTTTGAAGCCGTCGAAGACGCTGATGTATTGGTCCTTTCGGCTGGTCATGAAGGGTGCTTTTACAGAGCTCCCATTTTTAAGGTAGAAGTCATAGTCCTCTGTTTCTTCCACATCGAATTTTTTGACCCAAGTTCCTTTGAAGTAAATTGCATTAGCGAATATTAACCTTGTCAAACTGTCAACAGACCCTGGACCGAGAACTTGTTTGATAAGACCATTCGTCTCCTTTGCCGCCCATCGATTCACTTGACTAATCACTTTATCAGCCTTAATAAGAAAAGTACCATGAATAAATTAGCATGTGAATTAATTTCCCAAATTCTAAATACAAAAATAATAATAATAATAATAATAATCGAGCAAACAAATTAAATATATACCTGGGTTTTGAAATCAACTTGATTAGAAGCAGCCTTGTAGACATCCTGCAATATCTGCTGAAAAGCTTGCTTGACGGCCACAGACTTGTCGATCCAAACACTGTTGGAAAAGGACAAGCGGGGTCCTCCATGGGGGCTGCCGTCTTTGAAGACAGGGGAAACAATCTCGGAGAAAAAGTGGGAGACTTGATCGTTGGAACTTGAATCGAGGAAACGGAGGAGTTGGTCTAGAGTGGAGCCACCCGAGCCAGCGGCAATTACGCTCAGCACCGCCTGTATAGACAGCGGCGAGAGCACCGCGTTAGAGTTCTGCCTGGCTTTGGCTTGCAGAACGTGCTTCGTAAGGGTCAAAGCAACCTTGGTCTGCCTACTCCGAATTTCATTGACATATTCCATAGTTTTCGCAACTCCACCAAAAGGTCTCAAGGAGAAAGTCGAAAGAGAAAATCAGATATAAGAAAACAAAATTATTATTAAGAGTTTTTAAGAGTATACGCTGTTGTGATGTATAAAATTATTAGTTCAAAAAGATGATATATATAGGAGTAGAAAAAAAAAACTTGATCCTCAAGTTAAGATAATAATTAATTAATTATAGTCCAAAATTAATTAGGTGAATATATTTAACCGTCTCTGGCCAAAAAAATATATTTAACCGTCATTAGTTTCTCTTTTTTTTTTTAATGTCGTCATTAGTTTCTTTTATCCTATTAGATTTATGGAGTATTTAATTAAATTGAATAAATATTTATTACTATTTTTTATAAATAAATAAATAAATACAATTAAGAAAACGAGATATGGTCCGAAATTATGGTTGTTGCCTTTGGTGCGTAGCGTTGAGATGGAGCAACGAGGAGAATTTGCGCGTTTCCTTTTTTTTTTTTTTTGCCAAAAGAGAATTTGCGCGTTAGACTCAAGCTTATAATAATATTTATTTAGTTCCATATATAGCAAGCTTATCTTGAACTGAGTTGATCATATACATCAACTTTTACGTTTGGTATTTCTGTAGAATAATAAGGCAAGAAGAAGCAGAGGAATTAGTAACCGCTAGGAGGAGTTTTCCCTGAGGCGGTTACCTGGTTTGAAAATATGAGATTTCTCTCATTTTTCCCATTTTCCCCTCAACCAACTATGGAAGATTTTATTTTATTTACCATTTTTCTTTTGATTTTTACTAGAAATTGGCCATGTGCATAGTCGAGATTCCTTGTGAGAGCCTTTGGGGCTCCTTGTGAGAGCGTTTATCTTGTTTCATAGGAGAATAATGTTCTTGAGATCAAACAATTTTGGGTTGATGAAACCACCGAGAAAGGGAATCATTGTTTAATTGACAGAATTCTTTCTTTTTGGTATTCAACTTGCATTAAGATGCAACTTAAACACCCTTGAAGTTCATAGTGATTCACCCATGGCGTTAGGCGAAAGAAGGGTTTAAGATCAACTTGAATTGGAGTCTGCCTTATTGAAGAAATTCTGCATTTATCTAGCTACTTTATGTTTTTTCCTTTTCACTTTGTTGTACTAATGTTAATGTTTTTGGATCATAGTTTAGCACAATTAGACTTTGATAATGATACTAGCTATGATTGCTATTGGTGTGGGATTCTTCCACCATACGTTTGTAATTTAGACTATCGATAATATAACTCTATAAGTAACTAGTTATTTTATGTTATCAATATATATCCTCTGCTTACACAATATATATATCCTCTGCTTACACAATATATATATCCTCTGCCCATACGTATGAAATCTGATGATTATGTTAGGAGGACTGCAATTTGCAAGCACATAAATTGGGCTAAATGTTGTATTTTCTTTTGCACTCAAGTTTGTCTTGCTTATGCATCAATCTGTTTGCTGCTTGGAGAAAGTGGGATAATTTAAAATTGTTTTCAATAAGGCTGTTTTTGATACTTCAATTTACACTTGAGGGTAAATATATCATTGAAAATGTTAGAACAAGATGAGTGACTCGGATTTAATCTAAAATCCTAAGCTTAGTCAGATTTGGTGCCACCATAATCATAAATCAATTAGGAAAGTGATTTTATTTTCCTAATTTCCTAATATTGGGCCGAAATTAAGGAATAATTATTGAATAATAATAATTGTTTCATAATTATTATTAGCTCAATAATAATGATCAGAAAAGAATTAAAGTCATCTCACATGATTTTCAAGTTCAACTGAGACTTAATTCTTATATGACGACCATTCCTAATTTCATGAAAACACATAATGCCATGTCTAAATTAGATATGTGGCATGTTATTTGACACATTAACACTTAGTCCCAACTGCCCATGCCCTAATTTGATTATTGTCGAATTAGATCAAAAATCCAACTTTTGCATTTTGTTCAATTAAGGACAAAAAGGCGAAATTGATGAAATTGAGAGGGATGGGATGGTGCAATTTCAACAAGCAACATACCATTATGATCCTTGACTTCCATAGATCATTCTGGTAAAATTTCATCTCAATTAGACTTAGTATGAAAAACGTATTCACGGTTTTCAATTAAGGACAGTTTAGGGTGTGAAACCAACTTCACCATGAAGGACATGTCGATTTCGACCAGAACTTTTCCCATGGTCTCCTTATGGTATTCGAACCATATTGGTGAAATTTGGGCTTAATCTGACATCAGTTGTAACTTTTCCGCGGTTTTCAATTAAGGACACCTGCTCGGAAAAAGGTCAAATTGGAGCTCGATATGACATCATTTGCATGAAGTCATGTTAGTAATGTCATATTATGATTGAGGGCTAGTCAATTTCGTGCTTAGCCTATTTCGACCATTTTCTGACAACTTTTGCAAATCTTCCAATTAAGGACATATGGCTTTCCACCCCGGTTTAGTCATTTTTCTTATTTGATCTCTGTTTGATCGAACCATAGGCCAAGAATGGTTAAGTTATGATCAATTTCGTGGCTTAATGGTTCGTGTTCGAAGTTAGGTTCGTTTTGGCTACTTTGTCGGCGTATTAAGTTACGGTGCAAAAACGACCGAAGCCCGGGTCAAGATGGATTGCGCCAAGATGGTGAAAATGGCGCTAAGATTATGCAGGATGTGTGATGGTCGGCTTATGATGAAGTCATGGATGATGGTCAGCATTGAAAGTCATGTCAGAGTCTCTCAGTAGCTTCGAGGAAGGTTCTTTGAATCGTCGGAGAAGAAAATCAAGCAAACAAGTCAAGTCGGATTCCAGCATATACTTGGTGACCAAGTTTGCAGCAGACCGTCGGCCTCCTCACCAATCCCAGGCCGCCCCCCTACATAAAGGGGCCTCCCCCTTCAGTTTTCAACACGCTTCTACAACTACACACTTGTTCCGCGCAAAAATCTAAGCTCCGCGCTTATTTTCTCTCTGGCTCTGCCCCACTTTCTGCAGCAACCCTGCAAAATCTATCTTTTTTCATCACGTTCTTCAATATTTCTATGTTTTAATCTCGTCTCAGGACGTTAAATCAACTCTCCGCGAGTTTTTTCTTCTCTTTCAATCTCGTCTCAGGACGTTAAATCAACTCTCCGCGAGTTTTTTCTTCTCTTTCAATCTCGTCTCAGGACGTTAAAACATTTGTTACATGTTTTTTTTCATATGAATAACAAACAACTTTTCATTTCAATCTCTTTTTAGCAAGAAATATTTTGAAACGTTTACTTTTGAGAATCAATATGGGATTGATGATTTAAATGCTCTGGTGTGACTTTGATCTAGTTCCCGCAATTCACTCGCTTTGATCTATTTTCTAGTGCTACGCGCACCAACAAAATGTTTCTATAACCTCTTTGTCATTTTCGGCAAAATGACTGGCACACCCCACGCTGCTAATTAGTTTTTCGCAAAAACTCTATTCAAAGAAATTTTTGACGCAACAGCTGTAATCTTAATTTAGGACCCGAACTTTCATAATAAGCTCAAATAAGGGTCTCAAAACACAATTTCAACAAATTAAAAGACATACTAAGTAAATTTTTACAAATTAGGTTATCTTTAGATGAAAAACATTGCTTGCCATGCCTATGTTAGGATTTTGACTCAAATCCTAGTTAGATTTGGATTGGGATTTTTTAGGCATATTGCTTGATGGACAAAAAGACTGGGTAAACAAGAATCCTAATAGGAAAGTGATTACTTGGAGGCTAAGTTTGTGCTAGTATAAATAGAAGTTTCTCTGTATTGTTTTGTATGCTTGGAGAAAAGATGTAGTCTAAGGGTTAGATTTGGGTGGGGACACCCCATAGGACAAGAGGATGGTCCTTATGGGTGTGTGTGTGATTGTTTGGTTTGGTGTTTGCTTTGGTAGATGTGATTGTTAGTTTGTAGAGACCGAGCGAGAGTGCTCAAATAGAAACCGAGCGAGAGTACTCAAGATTGCTTGGGTTTGGTTTAGGATTGATTGTTAGATTGGGTTGAGAGATTGAGTGGGAGTTATTATAATTATGTGTAATGTAATTTTCTATGACTAGTGGATTTCTTTTCTCCTCTGTGGACGTAGGCAAGTTCAGTGCCGAATCACGTAAATTCTTGTTTCTTGTGTGGATGTTTATTATTTTAGTTGCTTCCGCTTGCATGGTTAATTTGATAGATTATAGTTTAACCGGGTTACAACAATTGGTATCATAGCTCAGGTTGGATGGATTGGAGGTTGCTCGCTAGCCAAAATTGTGATATGGTTCGTCAGCTTTGTTGTTGTGGAGATTGCCAAACTCCGCTGCCTGATGATTGTTTTGAAGATTGCATGTTGGTGTTTTCAAATCAGATTCGGCTGAAAAGCAAGATCGGATTCGGAATTAAAGTTGAAGATGACACAGTGAAGATGAAGACACACAAGAGAAGATTGCTTGAAGATTGTGAGACTTTCGTTGTAGGTGGAGCCAAGCATCTCTTTGAAGATCGATTGAAGATTTGATGGAATTTGAGTCAAGGTGGAGATTTTTAGGATTTTGACTCAAATCCTAGTTAGATTTGGATTGAGATTTTTTAGGCATATTGCTTGGTGGATAAAAAGACTTGGTAAACAAGAATCCTAATAGGAAAGAGATTACTTGGAGGCTAAGTTTGTGCTAGTATAAATAGAGAGTTTCTTTGTATTGTTTTGTATGCTTGGAGAAAAGATGTAGTCTAATGGTTAGATTTGGGTGGAGACACCCCATAGGACAAGAGGATGATCCTTATGGGTGTGTGTGTGTGTGATTGTTTGGTTTGGTATATGTGATTGTTAGTTTGTAGAGATCGAGCGAGAGTGCTCAAGATTGTTTGGGTTTGGTTTAGGATTGATTGTTAGATTGGGTTGAGAGATTGAGTGAGAGTTATTAATAATTATGTGTGATTTAATTTTCTATAACTAGTGGATTTCTCTTCTCCTCGTGGACGTAGGCAAGTTCAGTGTCAAACCACGTAAATTCTTGTTTCTTGTGTGGATGTTTATTATTTTAGTTGTTTCCGCTTGCATGGTTAATTTGATAGATTATAGTTTGGGATATCCGGGTTACAACAACCTACACATCAATTTTGATAGAAAAATAGTGTTATTATATTAATTAAAAATCAAAACATATTAATCCAAATGAATTCAATAAACGTAGTATGATATAAAATTTTTCCGTGCTTTTTAATTTATATACATCTCACACACCAGTATTAACTAACATCTTGCACAATATGTCATAAATTACTAAATATGTACTTTAATTTGTTGACTATCATCAATGATCTCTTGATGAAACAAAAACATGTGATTAAAAAATCTCCTCTTAAGTTAGCTAATTTTCGCTTTCATTATTAAAAAAAATGGTCAAAATTGTTGTAACCCGGATATCCCAAACTATAATCTATCAAATTAATCATGCAAGCGGAAGTAACTAAAACAATAAACCATCCACACAAGACAAAAGAATTTACGTGGTTCGGCACTAAACTTGCCTACGTCCACGGAGGAGAAGAGAAATCCACTAGTTATAGAAAATTACATCACACATAATTATTAATAACTCTCACTCAATCTCTCAACCCAATCTAACAATCAATCCTAAACCAAACCCGGATATCCCAAACTATAATCTATCAAATTAATCATGCAAGCGGAAGTAACTAAAACAATAAACCATCCACACAAGACAAAAGAATTTACGTGGTTCGGCACTAAACTTGCCTACGTCCACGGAGGAGAAGAGAAATCCACTAGTTATAGAAAATTACATCAACACATAATTATCAATAACTCTCACTCAATCTCTTAACCCAATCTAACAATCAATCGTAAACCAAACCCAAATAATCCTGAGCACTCTCGCTCGGTCTCTACAAATCAATCATCACATCAACCAAACCAAACATCAAACTAAACAATCACTCACACACACACCCATGAGGACCATCCTTTTATCCTATGAGGTGTCTCCACCCAAATATAACCCTTAGACTACATTCTTTTTTCCAAGCATAAAAAATCCTATAGAGAAACTCTCTATTTATACCAACATAAACTTAGCCTCCAAGTAATCTCTTTTCTATTAGGATTCTTGTTTACCAAGTCTTTTTGTCCAACAATCAATAGGCCTAACAAATCCAAATCCAAATCTAACTAGCATTTGAGTCAAAATCCTAACAAAAATTGGACAATTAAATAGGAACGGAGAGGTTTTTCTTTTTCCAAATTTATATGCCTTCTTTTCTGTCGAAACCAACAAGTCAGTAGCCTTTCTGATCCACACGGAACCTTTTGATCTTTACCAAATTAAAATTCACTTGAGGATTAGTTTTTTTAGTAATTTTTTGTTGGTAATAAGTCGATGAAATTTTAAGAGGTTAGTACTAACGTAAAAATGCAAGTGAAAGAAGAACAAAGTTGTCATATAATCTTATATGCGATGTTCTTGTTCAGGGTTCTTATTTCTGTTACGTCATTTGTTTTGTTTTAAAGGAAGTTAGATTTGAATTTTATCTTTCTCTCTCTTTTTTTTTCTCTGTTTTCGGTTGGTACTTAGTTTATTATCTGCTTGAGGGTTTGTCTTTGTTGTGAGTGTTGCGCCAAAAATCTCTTGCTAGAGTTTTCGCGGAGAATTCTTTATGACAGCATATGGGCGTGCCAGTCAATTTGCTGAAATTGACAAAGAGGTTGTAAAGAATTGGATCTGGTGTGCGGAGCAGCAGATTAAAAGATCAGAGCGATTGTAGGAACTGGATCAAAGTCACACCGGGGCATTTAAATCATTGGATCCGTAGCAAACTACTTCTCATAACTGGGCCTCTCTCTATTTGGATCAGATCTAGGAGATCTGCTTTGATTGTAAACGAAATTGAAGGGAAATAACAATTTGATTTGTTATTTATAGGAAAGAAACACGTGTACAGTGTTTGTATGTCCGGAGACAAGATTGAAACAAGAGAAAAACACTAAAAGAGTGTTTAATTGTCCTGAGACAAGATCTAAACAAGGAAAAATTGATGAACGAGTAAGAACTCGTGATGAACAGGTTGAAAATGGCGCAGAGCCAGAGAGAAAATAAGCACAGAGCTTGGTTTTTTGCGCGGAGCAAGTTTGTAGCTGCAGGAGCTGGTTTTTTATTTCTCGGGAGAAATGTTTGAGATGCGGAATCTACCTGAAACCTGAGAATGACCTCCCTTTATATAGGGGATGGCATGGGCTTTGGCATTAATGGGCTTGCCTTGCTAAAGAAGGTGAATTCCTCCTCCTAGGTAGATGACAGCCTTCAGGAAGCTGCAGTGAAGCTTCTTTCTCCTTCTGATTGCTTCCAACTACTAGGGAGAGGGCAAAATAGATGCTAGGGCGCCACTCTGCTTGGATGGAAGATGGACATCTGCCTCCTGGATGGTTGATGATAATTCCTCCTTCTTCCTATCACATTGCAGCAGACCTTCGTTGCTTCTTTTGTGCTGAATTTAGATATTTGACTAAGTAATGGACAATTGACATCATAATTTGTACTTTGATCATCAAGGCCACGAAATTACTCATACTTAGTCATATTTAGCTCTTCAAATCATGAAAACAATAATTAATTAAGAAAATAGCATAAACCGGGGTGAGAAAGCCATATGTCATTAACTGAAAAGAATGCAAAAGTTGCAAACGATCTCGGAATTAACCAAAATTTCACCAGTAGGCTTAGATTATCTCCATAAGACTATGGAAAAAATCTCAAGTGAATTCGAGCTCTCTATCATGGTGAATTTGGTTTCACTCCCCAAAATGTCCTTAACTGAAAACCGGGCATAAGTTTTTACTCCGATGTCAGAATAAGATGAAATTTTACCAACATGATCTACATAGCTCAAAGATCATTGTGGTATGCTCCTTGGATGAAATCGCAGCCTCTAGCCTCTTCAATTGGCTGATTTTACTATTTTGTCCTTAATTGAACAAAATACAAGTTGGAGTTTCGCCTCCCGGGGAGGGAACAAAGGCTAGGCATAGATGTTTGGTCGACTATATGGAGGAGGTGTGAGGTTGAAAATCTCATGCCTCTCTCACGTGCATAGATGTTTCTTTTTGCTGACAAACTTTAGCTCTCTGCCTCCTTCTTGCAGGAAGAGAAAAATATCTCTCAGCAGGGCAGAGGGCGGCCTCTCCTCTACATGGGAGACGACTTTAGGCCTTGCTATGTAAGTCCATGAGGTGTTTTTCATCTCATGGGCAGATGACAAACAATTTCCCTTTTTTACTTGTTTGGCTCCCTAGTAGGCAGCAATATTTCCGATTGACTTTTTTTGCCACTCACCTAGGTAGGGGCGGCACATGTGATGATTTTAATAATAATTATTCAAGAAAATAATTATTATTTATTTAATAATTAATTAATTTCAGCCCTTGCAATTAATTACAAGATTTTCCTAATTCTATTAGAACTAGGGTGGTGCAGAAACCTAGTTTTTTTAGGATTTTTGATTAAATCCTGACCACTCATCTTGATTATAATTATGAGAAGACCAATTTACCCTCAATTGTAAATTGAGGTATAAACAGTGAGCAATTGGCGATTCCTCTCTATCAATCATGTCTCATGATTATTGAGGTTTCTATTTGTTTTAAAAGATGTGATAATTCTCAATTTGAAAAGATGGGTCATTGATGATATTGGCGAAATGATTTGGAAATGATATAATGTGTTAAAAGGAAATGGTTTTGAGACTATGTTTTGATTCCTTCCGGAATGATCGACAGAGAACATGTTCTGTTGGCCTGGTTATAGTAATTGGAAAACGACTCTACTAACGGGTTATATAGTAGTTAGCTTAAGACCCTGTTAACGGGTAATAATAATTAGCAATTGTCAATATCGGCCACGTCACGGTTATAGCAGTGACCATAGACTAATGAAAAGAAAGATTACATGATTTTGGAATATGGAGATGTATATGATTTGATGATTTAACGATTTTTCATGATTAATTGATTTCCAACTTGTGAATTTCCATGATTTGAGATGATTTTTAATGCCACCATTCCATATCTGTTTAAAAGTATGATTATGAAAATGATTGTTGATTATTTAAAGTTATTTATGAATGTAAAGAAATGCCTTAATATAGTATTGGCTTAATGAGCAAAAAGGTCCCTAAACTTACACCGGACCGTCAAATAAGCCCCTGAACTTTTATTTCGGCCAAATAAGCCCCTGAACTCTTAAAAAAGGCCAAATAAGCCCTGTTGCCAAGGCTAAATGCTCAAACAAGGGCTAAACGTTTTAAGATTTTCTCAAATAAGGATCAAAATACACAATTTCAACAAATTAGAAAACATACTTAATACTTTTTACAAATTGGATACAATATAAGTTAATACTAGTGTGTGAGATATATATAAACTGAAAAGCACACGATAATTTTTATATCATATTACGTTTAATTGAATTTATTTTAATTAATATGGTTTGATTTTTAACTAACATGATAATATCATTTTTATCAAATTTAACGTGTATGCATGGGAAGCATTGGTTTTCATTTAAAAGGATTCCCTAATTTGTAAAAATTTACTAAATATGTGTTCTAATTTGTTGGAATTGTGTATTTTGATCCTTGTTTGACAAAATCTTAAAACGTTTAGTCCTTATTTAAGCATTTAGCCTTGGGAATGGGGCTTATTTGGCTTTTTTAAAGAGTTCAGGGGCTTATTTGGCCGAAATAAAAATTTAGAGGCTTATTTAACGGTTCGGTGTAAGTTCAGGGGCCTTTTTGCTCATTAAACCATATAGTATTTGAAAGGATATGATGGAATTTTATAGTATTTGAAAGGATATGATGGAATACTTTGATTTACCTACAAATGACAAGATATGAGATCGAAAAACTTTGGAACTACTAGATCACCTGAAGGAGCCTTATAGAATAATTAAGTAATGAATAGACAAGTTATTCGTATAGAAAGATTTGTGCTATGCATCGATTAAACTATATGGAAGTTTGAGACTTAAAAGACAAGTTGTAAGTATTTATATGGTGAAAAATGTATTTATATGATGCTTAATTATTCGGAGATTTGAGTCTGGGATAAGAATAAGGCTTCGTATTATCTTGTGTCATTGTATTCGTTCAATTTACAATGTTGCAAGGTAATATAATTGTCTGTCATGTTCCGGTCTCGGGGCGTGACAACATTAAAATTTGATCTCCCATAAAAAGAGGATGGCTTAATTAAGAACCAATTTGGCGCTTAAATATTATTACCAAATGGATAATTTGTACTTTAAACTCTAATAATTGCGGACAATTATACATATCAACTATTTAATTTCAGGAAGATATATCTTATAAACAAACTTAATAAAAACCGCATCGTGTGCGCTACTTTTGTTCGAATATAAATTCTATGCATCTATGAAATATGGATGAAAACAAAAGACACAAACAATCTCATCGAGAGAATGGAATATACAACAATTAAGAATAAAAATCCTGATCAAGTTGATATAAAGTGGAGTCATCAAAGTCAAAACCAATGAAAATGTCTTCCATGAAGACACAGATTATTTCTCAATATACTTAATGTTAAAAATAGAAAAACAATGGATCTTATATATATATAAACTGCATGCATTGTGTGCTGCCTTCAACACATACCATTCCCATCCGAAATATTATAAGGAGATAAATGACTAGAGTGGTAAGGAAGTGCGTATAGCTTAACCGTTAATCAAATCATTTCCTGTCCAAACTCCACTCAAAGGAACTTCAAGCCAAGCTTTTGCGTTTCTTGCCGTGTTGAGCCAATTACGGTACTGTTGACTAGTGGATGATGAGGCTGAGGTGCTACCGCCATAATGTATTTCCTTATAATAAGCACGGTTCTCAGCACCGCAAGAAAGCACTAGATTTGCTAACTCACTTGTTTCCCCTAGTGCCACACAAGAGAAAGATGTGCATCCAATGAATAACACCCGGTTTTTCAAATTGATTTCTTTGATCCAACGCTTCTCCCCGAAATCAAACTTGAGGAGTCTCAAATACTCACCATGACCAATCAGTTGGAGGTCTCCATTATCAGACACAATGAGTTTAGCAAATTTGAAATCGAAACGGGGCAGCCCCTCCACAGTTAGAATAGTCCACTCTTCAAGTCCAACATTGAAGGCACCCAATTGGCCTCCCGAGAATACACAATAGAAATTTCCATTTGCATAGGAATAGGCTGCATCAACCGGTGGATTATAACTATTGAAACCAGTAGTGAACTGGTAAGTCTTCCATGATGTGTCACCAGGAGAACATATGCTGATATAGATTCTCTCCCAACCATAATGCAAGATAAAGATGACACACTTCGGGGACGTAGCATCCAACCTAAACGTTACCACACTCACATGAAGACTTTCCATTACTTCTGGGAGCTTAATCACCTCGCGTGTAAACGGACAGTACAAAAACAGGACATTAGTAGAATGCTGAAAAAGAAGCCACCCATATGAAGAAGCACGAGGACATGCAAAGCGAAAAAACTCGTACTCTTTCCCTCTCACGCCCCCTTTCTCCGCAGCATATTCTTTGAAAACAGGAGGGTTAGTCAGCTTGCGCTCACCGGATATCTCGGATAACTCACCATTATCGTAAGTTGGCTCCCAGTCAAAGCTAGTCAGTGCCCATGGGTACTTATCAATGATGGGAATTTTACGGGCCAGAACGGACCAATCCTTGCAAACTTGTCTTAGACGGTTTCGATCTTTCAAACGCAAACGCAAACGCCCAAATATATTTCCAAGGATGTCCAAGGGGAGATCGGAATAACTCCGCAGCTCCTGCATCTGATTCTGTTCTACCACTTCTGAGTTTGGGTTTGGTTTTTCGGTTGAGCACGAAACGGTTGTGCTTATTGTCATCTCTCTCCTGTGGGTTTCTTTCTATCTTCGTTTAACTTTCTCTAATTCTTTCGCCTCCAAAATTCCTAACCCTTACCGAGAAATTACTAATGTTTGCAGCGTCTCACTGTTATGTTTTTATAAAGGGTAAAGGCGGTTTTGTTTTGTCAAAAAAAAAAAAAAGTAAAGGCGGCATATAGGAATCCTTCTCTTAATTGGAATTCGTATTTTTTTTCCCAATTAGGTCTGGGTTCAAGTCATAGGTAGATTGCTAATTTAGTTATTTCCTTTCCAATGCAACTTGTACAAGGAAAATTGTTAAAGATTTTATTCTAATTGATTTTCAAGGAGAGTTTGTTTATGAATATGCTATTATAGCAAAACGAGATGCCTTAACAAAAACTTCACAACGTAATTTTTATAGCAAAACCACAATGTCAGATTTTTATTCAACATTTAATGACCCTTTTACTACTTCTCTCTTCATTTGCATTTATCTTTTGATTTTTAGTATAAACTCAAAATTTAGTCATCTATGGTATACTAAATATTCAAACGCTTTCAATTTCTTTTCACTGTGAATGTGAATATTCTGCTGATGTTTTCATCATGCAAATGACTAAAAACTATTTAAGTATGAACAATTTTTGCTTTTCTTTTCCTTCTACCTCCTTGTTTATTTTGAGATGAGGTGACTTGAAACTTGAAGGTACATGGATTTCAGATAGATTATACAAAAGCACAAGGAAATCGATGACTGGCTTCCCATTACTTCTTCAAGAAATGAAAAATGGTGGTATTCAGCATTCCACAATGTCGATGCTATGGTTGGTGCAGGAGTCCTTAGTCTTCCTTTTTCCATGCCACATATTGGATGTATGTCAAATATGAAAAACTTGGAAGCCTTTTTTCCCTCAGAAATTCCATATTCCAAAGCCTTTTTTCCAATTTCAGGGGTGTGGTGTATTATTTGTATTATTTTCTATTACCACTTTGTTGAATACTTGAATATAGATAAGGAAAACAGAACCCCGAAACAAAGGTAGCTCTCCAATATTCCAAAAATATTGGGAATTTGAGTTTGATATGAAGAGTAGACTTACCTTGGTTTCTACTTTCTACTTTCAAGTTTGCTGAATTAGTAATAGGGTCAAATTGTTATGCTGTCCTCTTTTGGTGTTCTGTGTTCCTTTTATGTCTACTTAGAAGAAAATCACACATTGCTGTTTTTTTATGTCACTCCTCCGGAGGTAAAAGCATATATATTTAACCTTCCATATATATGATGATCTTGCAGTAATTGATGCAGCTTACCAATGAAAGCTTTTGACAAGATTTATTATCTAGAGTTTTAATCCAAAACTGTAGTTAAAGTCAAGCAGCAGATCAAGAAGCTCAACCAAAAAGTCTCTGTCACTGAGGTACGTACTAATTAACCTTTGATCCAATTGGGTTATCTTTACTACTAAACTATAACTCAAATAACATAGGTTGAGCAATCCTTCAACTATAGAGCATTGTCTATAATAACAAACATATGTTAGTTGGAGCTTTTTGAGTAGTGAATGCATTCCATTGAATTAAAAGTGTACATATGTATGTTTGGTTACAGGCTTAGCTTTGGAAGGGAAGGTAACTTCTACTCATTTCTACATTTTAATTTGAATTAACTTGCTATATACTTTATTATTCCATGACAATTAATTGTTAAAATTTTTAATTATTTTCTTCCTCAACTGTGCTCTCGCGTTTGGTTTTTGATGATCATTGTTTCTGAATTCTCACAGCACTTTTCGAGAAGTAGAGTTGCCATCCTAGGCGAGATGTGAAGAAACGTGGCATTCAGACTTTTCAAGGGCTTTCACCAAATGAATAGAATTCAAACCACAAGGACTTCCTGGGTCTGTTGAGTCTGGAAAGAGAACAAGATTATTGGTTTGTAGCTGATACTCTCTTGCTATTCTTAAAAAATATTGGTTTCATATATAGCTTCTCTTTGCTTTTATTTTTTGCAGCAATTATTCATATTATTAACTCAAGGTTGCCCAATGGTTTAGGTAACACCTTATGTATACTGACAAGTTTGACTACATTGTTGTTGGATTGAAAATTTTTTATGATGTCTTTACACCATGGTTTGTCACTCAATGTGCCTGAGGATTTCATTGATTGATTGTTGGCTAAATTCCATGATTATAACACCAGTGATTATTAATGTCTTTGTTCACTTCAATCTTATACAAGTTTTGAAAACCAGTAAGGAATATGCGATTTCTCCACTCCAAATTGAATACATGCATGATTGTTTGATTGAGATTAAAAGTTCATCAGATTTAAGTTTGTTAGAATCTGAAACTGGAAGTAAGCTAACCCCACAGAAACTGCAGTATCCTGTATCCTCCTCTTTTGGTTTGGCCTCTAAGGAAAGCTACAACTCCTCTCGGTGTTGCTGCAGTCTCAAACAAATTGGATGTTTATTAGAGATATTGTTCTATTCTTTTTAATGGGATTTTTTTTAGTTATTCTGATTATGTTTGAATTAAATTGCTCAATTTTCCACTTTGTTATTAGAGGGTGATTGAGTATTTGTGATTTATTATGTTCCTTGGTTTTGCGCCAGAAATCTGTTAAGACTTTCGCGAGTAAATTATAGCAGGGTGTGCTAGTCAATTTGCTGGAATTGACAATAAGTTTACAGAAACTGTAAATTTGCGTTGATTGTTGAAAAGTAAAGATCAGATGTGCGGATTTGTGGAACTGAATCAAAGTCACGAGCAAGCATTTAATTCATTGATTCCATACTTCATAAATAAATGCGTTTCAAGGTTTTTCTCAATAATTGAAAGGAAAGTTGTTATTCAATTGAATGTAACGAATTACAACTGAAAGGATGTTCGGAAGCAGTTCTGTATCTTTTGGAGCAGGGGGCGGCTCCCTTTATATAGGCCATGAAATGGGCTTCAAATCTTCACCGGCTTTCTGCACTTCTCAAGAATTTGATCCGGCGCAAACTTCTAACCTTCTACTAACTTAACCATATTATGCTCATGGTTCGAAAATAACAACATTCAGCTATGCTCATGGTTCAAAAATAACAACATTCAGCTAAAGAAATGATTTAAACCGGGGTGACCTGAGCCATATGTCCTTAATTGAAAAGAAGGTAAAAGTTGTAAAAGATGTGGAATATGGCTCGGCTCATGATCAACCTGCCATGGACCATTATTAATACTTATTAACATGGCTCCAACCTTACAAAACCATTTATTGTCTAAAAATCACCTTTCCCAGGTTCTTGTCCTTAATTGAAAATCGGGGAGAAATTACAAAAGAGGCAATATGTGGCTCGACTTCACCATACATCAATCATAGCCAATATAGACCATGTTGCCAACCTCATGGAACCATCCCCACGTTCAAAACACTCAAAACAAGTGATTTGTCCTCAATTGAAAATCACGGAAAAGTTACATTCTGCATCGGATTGAACCAAGACTTGGGCAGCTAAGAGGTAATGAACTAAGGACTAAAAAGGGTTCAAGTCGCATGGCTAAAGGCTACATCTTCGTTGTGAATTTTGAAACCCTAACTTGAATAACCTTAGGTGAAAAATCATTAAATCTTTAAATCGATGCAGCTCTGCACCTGATTCTGAAAATATGTTTACAGCAGCTACGCCTGATAAGGTGCGGCATGTACATATTTTGCACCAAACTAATTATTATTTCCAATAATTATAAATAATTATAATTGTTTTTGGGCTTTATTAACCAAATTTGCATTTTATGCTTAAAATTTAAAGCCTTTTCCTAACAGGATTTTATTCCAAGGTGGTCAAAAGCCAATTGAATTGAAATATTGTTATTCAATCCTGACCACTCATCCTGATTTCACAAGAAAAGAGATCTACACCGATTTTAAAAATGTGATCTGCACCAATATTGTCTGCGCCTGAGATGATCTACACCAGTTCCAAAAGCATGGGCGGCACCCCGTCATTATCATCCCTTCTTATACATGGTACTTCGATTAAAATTATGGCCAACGCCTTAACTTAAATAGCCAAATTGATTTTGGCTTCCTAAAATAAGTAAATAACCACCATCGCCATTAATCCCTTTATTTAGCAAAGGAAATTCTAACGCCATTATGGCGCCATATACTTAGCAAAATCATGATATACATATATACTAAATATTATTTACTAAAGGCTCCAAATCAGGATTGATGAGGAGTCAGCATTTTGTCCTTTTTTGTCTATTCTCACTTGGTAAATTATAGAAAAATCCAAACTAGAATTTTATCTTTCCTTTACCTATTTGGTCATTTTGGTAATTGCATGTCCTTTGGAACCGTTTTGGGAAGTCATTAGTGTAGACGTATTTATTGTTGGGAGAATTCCTCTTTAGTGTATTGAAAAGTTAAATAATCTATGATTGGTGATATAGAGAAAATTAATTATTCATCTATACTAACTATTTTTTTAAATTAAATAGAACTTTGCATTAATTATATAAAGAAGTGGAATTAATAGTTACTTAGTTCAAGTTCATTTAGAATGGCTTAAGATATATAATTATTTTCTCCAATTGCATAGACTTTAATTTTTGTGATACTAGATAAAAAATAGGTTAATCATTTAGATATTGTATGTTTTTAAACAGTAGACATTGGATAAGCAAGTTTTACAATTTAGATGATATAATATGTTTCAAGCAAATCCAGTTTTCATTTATAGATTAATAGTTGCTATTTAGAAATATAATAAATTTTAGATCATGTTGTAACTTTGAAACATTTTTTCAACATCGAGCGATTGCATTCAATAGAAGTAATTCTTAAACAATCCAAATTTTTTAACGCACCAGCGCGAACCTAACCACTTGTTATATTTAATTTTAGTTTGTTGAATCAAATATTAATGATAATTAAATTATAAGAAATTTTTCTAAGTAATTTTTAAGGGTGATTAGGGTTTTGGGTCTGGGTCAATTTACCACAATTTACTTAATTATCCAAATTGCAAATTAGGGTATAAACACTTGGCATCCTGTATTTTCAGTTTGCCTTTTTTCTTCCAAACTTATGTTCCTTTGGACTTTCATGTTTTAATTATATTCGCATCCTTTCATTCGGCTTAGGAGGAGAATCTTTCTTTCTAAATGTCCATAGCTTACTATTATGTTAACTCAAGACATGGACAACCAAACTGCTCTCAGTAAAAATATCTATGAACATATAGTTTTAGCATCTATTATTGTCACTTAGGTAAATGAAACAGGGGATTTTCATCTACTACCTTTGCTTGAATTCCATCATTCCTTTTAGTATTTTTATATAAAATTGATTCGAGGTTCAATTGAAAAATCATAGATAGGGCTAAATATATATATAATTTAAATTATGGTAATCTTTCTGCTAGAGCATGTATGATCAATCTGACTCTTCCATTCAGTTGATGAGATAAACTTTGAGATTCATAGAAGTTTTAGTTCCATCGATGAAATTACTAGATCTCACAAATATATAAAATTTAGTAACAAAAAATTGAACTAGTAATGCAGCATTTCCAAACGTCTTAACCTCAAATCACCAGCAGCTCATGTCACAACAACTTCTCCACTTGCACACTCAAAACATTACATTGAATTTGAACCGGTAGTGAATGTCCATGATGAAATATTTTACCACGATTGAATCCGAAATTAATAAGCTTGATTCAATACTACTCCAAACGTACAGCTAGAAACTATATATATATATAGCCTCCCATAAACGGCAGCCTTGAGGAACCCAATATGAACATGACCACTTTTAAATTAAGAGTTTAAACTATGGCTAAAGTTCAAAATGCACACTTTAAATCCTTCACTTCCTTTCCACTTGAGGGAAAACTGAAAAGCAATTAAAAACAAAACAAAAAAATGTTCTTCTGAGATATCATTATATTTGCTGATAAGCACAACAGAGTCAAGGGCAAGTCGAGGACAGAGGTTATATATTTGCTGATCCAACTTATAAACAATACTATCGAGTTGAAACTTGTAAGTTAAGTTTAGTCCTAAATTAGATAGGGAAGGAATTAATTTCTAAATATTTTATGATATACGTAACCGGTTGGCTGTTAATTGTTTTTGGCCAGATTGGCTATTAATTACAACAAATTATGAAATCTTGACAAATAATAATTACTGGAGACTTATTATTATTAATTTTAAAGAGCCACCGACTTATATTATATATATCCCCTATAAAAACCATCCTATTTGCTCCCAATCCTGATATATCTCTCGACCAAAATTAGATTGCACCTCTCCCCAACGTTTCAAATCAGTCCTAAGTCAGAGGTTTGCTTCGCTTTTCAATTCGTGGGTTTTTTTTAATCTTTTTTTCTTCTCTGTTTTCGGTTGGTACTTATAGTTTATTACCAATTTTGATCACTCATTAATTTTAATCTAGTAATAAACCAATTCAGATTAATTAGTTGCGGCTTGAGGGTTTGTTGTGAGCACTTGGCGATTCTCTCTATCAATCATGTCTCGTGATGAGAATCTTAAATCATATGAAGGTGCTCTGAAAGCTAGTGACGTAAGATTAAACTTCTCCCCTCTAAATAATTTTGTATTAGATTGTTTTTAAGCTTTAGTTTGTTTGCGGTTTGGTGTCTGATTCTTATTTATGATCGGTTTTGTTCGACTTCAATTTCTTTGCGCCCGCCTTACTACTTCAAATTTATGTTTTCTTTTCTGCCTCTCTATTAGTCATGTCTGATTTCAAAGATAGAGATGTAAGCCTCTTCCCTGAATTGCAAGTGTTGGCTGGCTGTTTGGTGTTTGATCCTTTTTTATCCACCTTTCTTTCTAATCCCTATTTAGAGTTTTCTTAATAAAATTTCTTTTCTGTCTTCGAACCCTTTTGTTATTGGCAATTTGACACTTTAATTCATCTATGATTTGGTAATTGACTTTGTGATCCCTTACCGTACATGTGTTTCTCTCCTTGAAAAACAGGGAGGAGGATTTGGTGATCCTGACCCATGTAGGTCCGATTGTCGTGGGGCAGTCACTCCCGTACCAAAGACAAGTTTTGATAGTCTCAACCCTTTCTGTTTAATGGCCATTCGTTCTTACAATGAGAAGAATGTAAGTTTTTTTTTCTTCCTTCAAATCTTCTTCGAAATCTTTTATGTTACGACACTAATTAGGTTTCTTTTTCTTTCAGAACTCGAAGTATGAGTTTTTTAAGGTAAAAGAGGCAAATGTGTATGATTCTGCCTCTACTTTCTACTTTTGCATCACTTTTCTAGGTCGTGAAAATGACACCACTCTTACTTTTCAAACAAAGGCTCGTAGAAACTATTGCAATGAAAGTGTAGGAATTGACTTTTGTGATCCCTTACCAAATGACGTTTGTGATCCTTTACCAAAGACGTCTTTCTTTTCTTCCTTGCCTTTCTCTCATGATTCTGACCTATGGTGGTCCGGGGCATGTGGGGGAGCTGGGGGAGTCACTCACTTACCAGAGACGTCTTTTGATGGTCTCAACTCTTTCTGTCTTATGGCCATCCGTTCCTACAATGAGGATAATGTAAGTTTTTTTATTTCTTCCTTTAAATCTTCTCCAAAATCTTTTGTCGTTCACGATGACTCTAATTATGTTTCTTTAATTTCTTTCAGAACTCAAAGTATGAGTAGTCTTTACTTACTACTATCACATCATTTTTCTAGCTTGCGAAAATGCCACCACTCGTACTTTCCAAACGAAGGCTCGCAAGAACTATCGTAATAAAAATGTCATAGGAATTGACTTTTGTAAAGAAGTAAATTGAAAGGTTGAGGATTTGGAGCTAATGTGGGTCATTAGAAATATGATGTATTATGTTATTTTTGGATATTTAAATTAATTAGATGTTTGCTACTAGCATCTTGAAGATATTTCTCATGTATTTATAATTAAGTCAAACCTTTTACCTATATGGTATATAGTATCATAGTATTTGAGATTATAGCTATTTTGTTTTTGTTTTACCTTTTTCTTGTTAGAACACGTTGCAATGTTATTGTTCCTTTTTCCTCCGCATACCACATTGATGCAATATTCCAAAAAGGAATTGATTTTCCTTTTGTCGTCGGTCATTAAATTGGTGATTTGCTTTCTGGTTTATAAATAAATTGCTGGAACAGAGTAGAATTGGTAATGTCAGAAGACTTAATTCTGTTAAATGGACTAAGAAATTAGATTGGCTGACTTTATGGTCCTGTAAACTTGCTAAAAAATCATTGTATTTTTATCTGTTTTTTACAATGTCCTCTGGTTAGACCAGTTTGGTTTGCAACTTTTCAGGCTATAAGAATAGAATCTTTCCACATTATTAGTTCATCAGAATGGATAATTGGATATGTTGATGGATGAAATTAATGTTACAGGAGGTCTAAAATTCACATGGGAATTTGCTGTGGGCTATCTGGTGTCATACTCATAGGGTAGGAATGAGGTTATTTTCAGAGGAGTTTCTCCAAATTGTTTTTTTTTTTTTGCCATAATTTCTCCAAATTGTTCTCGTATTCCAAGTGTGGGCAAGAAAGTTTTGTTATGGATTTATTCCTTAATCGTGGGGGAAGGAAAGTGAGCACAATTAGTTTGGTATAATTATCTCAAGGGGAAGAAAATTGACGAGAGAATTGATGTCTGTGTCAGTAGTCACGTCTCTCCTATGTATGGTTGCAGCAACGAAATGTAGGCCCAAGGCCAAAGCAGAGCAAGTTCATAGGAATGAAGAAGCAATGGATTGACTGGTTTCTGATAAAATTGATGTTATAATAGGGAAATTGATTTACTTTCTTTTGGTTTGAATATATATATTGGAAAGAAAATAAAAGTTAATGGATGATTTTTCTCATAGCAAAGCTTACATTATCATATACTAATCTATAAATAAACAAACATAAATCGCACACATGATCATCATATTTCGATGTTAAAATAAATATATGATATAATCTCAAATAAGTTTCAATTGACATTGTATGACTTAGCCAAATTCAATCCATCCTTGATAGCCACCTAACAAGGATATTGAAGCCTATTCAATAAAGTGGCAACAAAAATACTTGTTGATCAATTGATAAACTAGTCCCTCATTCATACTTTCATTCTTCTCCCTTATTATAATACTACTTGTTGATCAATTGAATTGCTTTTAATTTGATCTTACATTTGGCATTGCAATTTTTTCCCATCCTTGCAATTAAGAATCAAGGGTGAGCCCTATTTTGATTTGGGCTCCTTCAAGTAGGTATGAAAAGTTGCAGCTTGAAGAATGGCCATTTTTGGAATGGCCCGTGCCCACCCTCATATTACCATAGGTCCGCCCCTGCTTATTAGAGACCTTTAGGATAGACAAATAATAATATATAGCATGTTATTCTAACACATATAGTAGCTCATCTCAACCTAAACATGAAGTAATCATGCGTCACATGACATTACTAATTGATTGCTTTTTGAATGTAGAATACCGTTTATGAAGGGCCAACCTGTGATGACTTAGTTGAGTGTATAAATTACAAGCATCCTGTTCTTCTGGTTGGTTATGGAACTGATTATGTCACTAGAAAAAATTATTGGCTTGTGAAGAACTCATTAGGAAGGAGATGGGGAGACAATGGATATGGAAAGGTGAGCAGAGACATCGTGTTTAGAGGAGAATTTTTGTTGAAAGGAGATATGACTTGTCTAGTGATCACTCATGATCGAGATCTCTATTTAGAATAATCCTTATCCCTAAGAATACCTAAAGGTGTTTTAGATGGCATTTCATTATTTATTTTATCTAACTAATTAAATAAATTTTTTTAGTTTTATGATTTTTGCTCTAAGAATAATTAATGTTGCATAAACTATTTTCTAATTATATGTCAATGAGACGGTCAGGGCGTTCTTTGTGTCTATTAGCATACACATAAATAGCAGCCTCCAAAACCTACAGCAATCCAAAATAAATCATGATAAATAATATTCATCAATTAAAAAAAATTATGGTCACTAAGTTGCTGGTTTCATTTTAATGAGAAAACTATCATATACAATCAAAATAGTCATTATTGGCTATACTTGATTATGCTTGTTTCAGTTGATGGATTGGGTTGCTTTCCATGCTCAACTAGACTTACAAGCTGAAGGCAGAGAAAGAAGCTAACAGGTAACTGCAGTACTGCACTTATGACACCTCTATGTATTTGGCCTGTGCACCTATAAAATCTAATGAATGACTAATATTTTGGACCAAATGAAGCATATTCAGTCAGAGATAGTAGTCTGAGGAACTTGACCAGGAGATGGTCGTGGAACCTCTTTGAGAACTATGGAACTTCTAAATCTTAATGAATCAAGAATACAAAGAAATACACATGCTTCTACAGCAAGTTCGTTTGATATTTTCAACCATCAAAAGTATATTCAATTCGATGTAGTAATTAAAGGAATTTGAGACCAAGAGGTGCAAGTGGATTCTATTCTATATAAAATTTTACTTTACAACATTAACACAAATTAAATGGCATTAGAAAGAATTTATTCCTCAAAGTTCAGCTAAATGCACTTTAGTGCCTCTGTGTTATGAGGCATCACTACCCATGCACTAATTTTTCATTATTGAGGCTCATTACATCTAAACTTCATGCCCAACTCTCGTTTCATTTGGTAAAGAAACCTTTCAAACTGCCAAGATACATCTTCAAAAGGGTTGGACTTCTGTAAGTAAAAATATATTGACTCATACCATATTAAATGAAAAGTACATTACCTGGTCAATCATCATCATCAATTGTTCCTTTTATATTTCTAAGAAATTCGGTCAACTGGCTGCCCTTTTTCCTTTCAGCTAGTGATGAAGCAACAGCAGCATAAATGTCAACAGCTGCAAAGCGTGGACAACACTTCAAATGTTAAAAGCACACCTGCATTAACCTTTTTTTTTTTTTGAGGTAACAGCTGCATTAACTTAAACTTTAAGATCTTGACAATAAGAAAACTAGTATGTTGCAACCTGGAAGATTAAATTCATATATAATTTAGAATGCCAAATCAAAATTCCTCTCAACAAGAGTTTCTGTAATCTCACACCTCCTGAAAAGCAGCAAGCACAACAGACAGGTTATGTTTGGTTCGTGGTATCTTAGATATCATGTGGGAATGTCATTCCCACCTCTTTCCTAGGAATGTTATTTTAGTGGGAAAGTGTACATTTTTTGTTTTTGTGGGAATCAGATTACCATATTTGATTAACGTCAGAATCTGACATTCCCAAGGTGTGCAAAGTACAACCTTGCCCCCCAAACTTACATTCCAAAAAATTTGGTAAGGTTAAATAGTTAATAAGCCATTAAAATTTGAGGGTATAAGAGAAAAATCATTAAAATTTGAGGGTATAAGAGGAAAGTCAAGATAAAAATAGTAACACTTTCCTGAAAAGTTAACTTTCCCATCCTTTTAGGTGGGAATGTCATTCCCACCACTTTCCCACTTGAATGAGAAAGTGATGGGAATAACATTCCTACCTAAAATTAGATTCCACCAACCAAACATAGGAAAGTTATTCATTCTACCTAACTTATCACACTTTCTCACTACATTTCACAAACCAAACGCAACCTCAGTGCTCATTGTCATTACAATCTAACTTTTAATGGTGCTGGACTAACAATGCAACCACAATCATACTGCTTATTGTCAAATGTGTAATTCCATCCTGTGCATAGTACACCATACCATGTAAATGCATGGTGAATGAATCAATGTGATTAATTTAGATATGAGATTGAATACTGACAACTGCAAACATATTAAAACAAGTATCATCAAGCCTTCATTAACTCCAATTTACATGTTCACAACCGGTATTCCACCAGTGTAAGCACTTCTTGGACAAATTTTAAATTACAAAATATATACTTATCCATATCATAATAAAGATTACAGTGTATTCCTTCCGATTCAAAATAAATAAAACATTTCAAGTTTTTGCCTTGTTTCATAATAACCTTTTTTTATTAATGAGATTGAGATTACAAACGCACAAGATGACCCGTACACCGCTACATGGTTAGCTATATTACTGAAATGCTAATCTATGAGCCAACAAACCCCTTCCCCAACAAATACAATTGAAATCTCATAACACCTGCTCTTGAACCTAGAAACTAGAAACTATACCTACCTACAAACCAAATAAACAAACAAACAAATTACAAGACCTCATGGTCCAGGTATGCTGGAACTAAGAGTCCAGTACTCTACCACCAGGCCAAATGCCCAATGGCTTCTTCTATTTCTAAACTAAGAAAATATAAAATTTTAAGCATTCTGTCATTTCCATGACATACAAACATAAATGAATTCAATAAATTCTTAAATTTCATCATTCTTAGAAATTATCTACTCTTAAGTGATAAATAAATATTTTACCATATTAAAAAAATGATAGAAACCATAATGAATTTTAATTCAAGAATAATACAAAACTTACTAAATATTTGAAGAGAAATTAGTAGTCTACTTTGAGCTTTTATGACCTTCAATATTTTCTCTAAGATGAAGAGGAGAGTAGAAGTGATGGAGTAGTGGTGGGGAGGGGTATGGAGGGTGGTTGAGTAGTGGAAAATAAAATACAAAAAAAAAGTTAAGGTTACGTTTGATTGGGGGTGATCTTAAGTGGCGATCTTAGATCACCATGTTTGGTTTAGGATCTTGGTTAGGATCACCTGTTGGTGATCTTGAGTGATGATCTCAGATCACCCCATTTGGTTACACCTTTTTTTTAAAAAAGTGGTGATCCGATGACCCCCTGATCGCTCATCTAGGGGTGATCCGATCACCTATCTAAACCTAGATGATCTATGATCACCTGTGATCTGGGGGATGATCCTAACCAAACACACCCTAAATAAAGAAATGAGGGACATAAGACATTTGTGGTGGCCTGGTGGCCTGGTGGGGGACAATTGGGTATGGTCTCACACAAAAACTTACGTAAAAAAGCTGTTATATTTTACGATTTAACTTATCTTTTGTTAATTTTAAATTTGATGGTGTGTTATTATCTTAGAATTTATGGTTTTACTATTTTTTTGTATTTGCAATAACTACCTATATCTTTAATATTTTCCATTTCAATGGAGGCAATTGTAAAGGATATAAAATTTTGGGACCAAATTGTACTATATATATTGTGGGATTCTAGGATTTCAGTGGGGCAGCTGCCTCCACTGCCCATTATAAATCCGCCTATGGTTGCATTCTTATTGTTCCTTCTCCCTCTATATAAAATTATTGATGCAATATATCAAAAAAAATATATCAGAAAATAAATATGGTCTTTTAATTGCAATAAAGTTGAGGCAGAAATAATGGGTTCCCCTCGAATCTTGATTGCTAAAGTTATAATTAACTCCCACGCAGTTGAGGGACTCCATCATGCGGAACTGAAGCAGATGCTTCAACTGGACCACCATAATCAGATTATAGTATAGCTTAGATAATCAAATAGCACAGCTCGCCTTCAAGGCCATTGCCGGAAACATCCCCTTGTGCAAAAGGAACAGAGATGGTTCCACCTTAATTACGGGCGCTACATAGTTAATTATCAGGTTGAGGACATGATGTCCAAAATGTGATGACATGACCCCAGCAAGCAGGACCATCCATGATCTCCACTTGCTGCTTTCACATGCCTTGTGACTAGTAACTTCTGCATCCACTTCTGAATTAACTGTTATCTGTTATTAGCTCAAGTTTAGAAAGGGATAAAAGCATAATTCCACTCATTTTCTCCTCTGTAGAAACAATACGAGTAATGGCTTTATAACAGTTGCAGAATTCAGATTATGATCTATTTCCACTCATGAAACCCATATATAGCTTCATAATATAGGTATAAAACTCACTACTTTTGGAAATAGCGCGGCTCAAAAATTCTAGTTTAATATAGGTCTAAGACTCTTTCAACAAATGTTATTTTTGAGACTTAACTGAAACAAACAATTTTATGAATCATTTGAAACAACCATCCAAATCCTATAAATAATGTCTCATAAACTTAGATATTAGCAACATAATTTAAGTCTTGACATAGACAAAAAAAAAAAAAATTAAAGGAACAAAAACAAGAGAGACTTGTTTGATGGCTACACTAAAACGGTAAAACCCCAATAGAATCAAAATGACAAATTCCAAATTGTGAAATAGATATTACTTTGGTGATCTTTATTATTGTTTAGAAGAGCTGTGAAAACTGAATAACAAAAAGATTAATTGGAAAGAATTAATAAGATGCTAGAAATTTCCAAAGTCCTTGATCAGGTTTCAAGCAGGGGATTGATGACATGGCCAGCGAAGAGAACAACTCCACTCACAACTCCGATCATGAAAAGAAAGGGGTGATCCGCCACAAAATTTATCCTTTCTGGCTCAACAATGCAACATGCCCCAAACCCACAACTCATACTAGTAAAAGCAGCAGCTTCTGTCCCTTCTTCATTGAACTCTATGACAGCTTCATGGAATATGCTTGAAACATGCAGCCTCTCCCTCTCCCTCGCACGCCCATCATCAGGTAAATCCGCCACATTCGTCAAATCTGCTTCAACGGGACAGAAAGGCAAAAAGAGTCCCAATCTCTTGAAAATTCCACAAGTCTCCAATGCAGATGAAATTTTGAACTTCGGAACCCTGAATTCATCCACTGGAATTGCTTTCCTCGGAAGGTGACGTTCCAAGAAATCGGATTCAGAGCTCACTTTCTCCACTAAACCTTCCAACCCATCTACCGAATCTGGAAGGAATATGTACATTCTGAAATAGCGGTCTAAATCTTGACCTTGCTCATAACGAAGGCCTAGCACTTTAAAGCCGTCGAAGACGCTGATGTATTGACTTTTTCGGCTGGTCATGAAGGGTGCTTTAACGGAGCTCCCATCTGTAAGGTAGAAGTCATACTCCTTTGTTAATTGGACATCGAATTTTTCGGACCAAACTCCTTTGAAGTAAATTGCATTAGCGAATAGTAATTCTGCCATAATGTCAACACACCCTGGACCAACAACTTGTTTGATAAGACCATTTGTCTCGTTTTCCACCCATGAATCCACTTCACTAATTTCTTCATTAGCCTTAATTAACATGAAAACAATGAAGAAATTAGCATATGAGTTAATCCCTTTTCCAAAATCTAATTAAATACAAAAAAATAAATAATCGAGAAAACAAAATATATATATACCTGGTTTTGCATATCAACCTTGTAGACATTATGCAATATCTGCTCAAAAGCTTGCTTCAAAGGGAGAGACTTGTCGATCCAAACTTCGTTGGAAAAAGACAAGCGGGGTCCTCCAAGGGGGCTCCCGTCTTTGAAGACATGGGGAACAATCTTGGAGTAAAAGTAGGCGAGTTGGTCGTTGGAAGTTGAGTCGAGCAAACGGAGGAGTTGGTCCAGAGTGGAGCCGTTGGAGCCAGCGGCAATTACGCTCAGCACCACTTGTATAGACGGCGGCGAGATCACCGCGTTAGAGTTCTCCCTGGCTTTGACTCGCAGAACGTCCTTCGCAATGGTCAAAGCAACCTTGGTCTGGCTTCTCAGAATTTCATACACATCCATAGTTATTTCGCAACTACACCAAAAGGTCTCTACGACAAATTAGTCGGAAGAGAAAATAAGAGTGCTTTTGTGATGTTAAGAACTATAAGTTCAAAAAGATGATATATATAGTATAGGAGTAGAATATAAAAATCCTCAAGTTAACATAACTAATCCAATTAGGAAAAATAGTTCCAAATTTAATTAGGAGAATAAATTTAAATCTTTGATCAAGCAATCTGTAGTGTACCCACCGACTTATATTCTATATAATATCCCCTGTAAAAGCCATCCTATTTGCTCCCAATTCTGATTGCACCTCTCCCCCAACGTTTGAAATCAGCCGTAAGTCCTAAGAGGTTTTATATTATAAAATCATTTGCTTTCCTTAAATTTTCTTTTTCTTTTCTAGAGGTGATTGTGCAATTGGCGATTCCTCTCTATCTATCTATCAATCATGATGCCGGTAAGCCTCTTCCCTCTCAATATATATGTCTTTACTCTTCGTATATTATAATCTTAAGTGCTGGCTGGCTGTTTGGCGTGTGATGATCGTTCTTCATTCATGTCAATTTCTTTGTGTTGCGCTTGCCATACTTAATTTCAAAATTCTCTGTTTGGAGCTTTCAATATAAAGTTTCTTCTCTGCCTCAAAACAGAAGAGCTTAAATATAAGAGAAAAACTATTCACTGAAATATATATGTTGTTTAATTACCCTTGTACACTTTAATTTGTCTCTCTATATATGATTTCTGAATTTGGTTTTTGTGTTTTGAAAAACAGGGTTTCGGTGTTCCTTACGTGCCCGGGTCAATCACTCCCTTCACTCCCAGGTCAATCACTCCCTCACCAAAGAAGTGTGTTGATGATCTCAGCCCTTTCCCTTTGGAAAAACCGGGATTTGGTTATGGTCCTAAGATGCCTAGTTTAATCATTCCCTTAATTGGCCCGGAGTATCGCGGTGGGTCAAACGATGGGCGTTGGTTCTTTTCAGCTAATTGGCCTGGGTCAACCACTACGACAATCACTCCCTTTTTTAGTAAGACGGTGGACTCTCGCTGTGGGGCAATCGATATGGTCAATCGGCATTGCTTCTTTTCAACGAGGTTCGATACCGACCTTTTATGTGTTATAGCCATTCAATCCTACAATGATAAGAATGTAAGGATTTTTTTTTTTTTTAGATCTTCTCTACCTTCTTTTTATGTATCTCTCTAACACTAATTAACACTAATTAAGTTTTTTTTCTTTTCTTTCAGTACTCCAACTATGAGTTTTTGAAAGTAGAGGATGTGAAAGTAGAGAACGCAATTTCACATGGTATCTTCTGTACTGACTACTATCTCATCACTTTTCTAGCTCGCGAAACTTTCACTTTTCTACCTCAAGAAAATGCATCCACTCGAACTTTCCAAACAAAGGCTCACAAGAATTATATGGATATAAGTTAAATAGTAATTGACTTTTGTGAAGAAGTAAATTGAAGGCTGTGACAATAAATGTGTCATAGGAATTGACTTGACTTTTGTAAAGAAGTAAATTGAAGGCTTGAGGATGGAGGTCATTAGAATTTAGAAGTATGATGGGTTAATGCTATTTTTTGGATATTAAACTTAGATGCTTGCTTTCAAAGATGCTATTTCTCATGTATTTTATATTTATATTAATTAAGTCGAACCTTTTAGCTATATGGTATAAATTATCATAGTATTTGAGATTATATCTATTGTGTTTTTGTTATACCTTTTTCTTGTTAGTTCACGTTGCAATACATTGATGCAGTATTATTCCAAAAAGGAATTGATTTTCCTTGTCGTTGGTCATTAAATTGGTGATTTGCTCTCTGGTTTATAAATTGCTGGAACAGAGTAGAATTGGTAATGCCAGAAGACTTGATCTTATCTTATATATCTTACTATCTACTATACTATACTATACTATATACTATATATATATATAATATATATATATATACTATATACTATATACTATATATATACTATACTACTATATAAAATCACGAACTTAAAAATTCTAATTGGGAAATTTCATAAATACCCTTTGTATTATAGTATAACAATTTTTAATAAGTATTCCTTTTAGTCATTCAACTTTTTTTTAAGATGATTAATTCAACTTTTTAATTAATTATGGAAAGATATTGTAAATCCAATATTTAAATTTTAAAATTATGAAAAGATATTAATAATCCACTATAATTGTAATTAATAATTTAATTTTAATAATTATTTTTAGATTATAATATATTTAATTATGATATTATTATTTATAGTCATAAAACTTTTTATTTTAATAATGTAAAGATATCGTAAATACAAAATATAATTATAATAAGTTACTCCCCATAATTATTTGGAATATTTTTATTTATAAATAAATTATGGGCATTAAGGAAAAAAAATTAGTTTAATACTTTACATGTTTAAAAAAATTGGTCTTATGTCGAGGCTGCCAAGATTAAAGTTTCATATGCCAAGGAAAAAAAATTGCTGGTTTACTTTCATTTGGCAAGTTTCCCACGATTATAATTGGGTGATTTTTCAAAGTGGTGCTTCAATATTCTTTCCAAAAAAAATAAAAAAAATTGGTTTAATACATTACATCATCTAACCAAATCTCAGCAACATTGGATTTAAAAATTTGTTTTTACGAGTATCTGAATCTTATTTCGATTTAATTAGAAATTAATTTTGAAAAAATAAGAAATACGATATTAAAAGCGTAAAAAGCCCTCCAATCTTTTTGGCAATCAATTATATATTTTTATGAGTATTTTAGGTAAACATTGAGGAAAAATCTTTCGTGTCAATTTTTGTAAAATTTTAGCTGAAATCGTGTACTAACAGTAAAGGCATCACGGCTTTTGGCTAAAAACGCGTTTCTGGGACCCGGCTTAATTTTGCATGATTTTTGGCTCCGAGACTACTTGAAATATCTATATTCATCTAATCAATTCTCAGCCACATTGGACTTAAAGATTTGTTTTTACGAGCACATGAATCTTGTTTCGATTTAATTAGAAATTAATTTGGAAAAATAGGAAAAACGATATTAGAAACGTCAAAAACCCTTCAATCTTTTTGGTTTTGAATTATATATTTTTTATGAGTATTTTAGCCAAAAATTGAGGTATTATCTTTCGGGTCAATTTTTACAAGATTTTAGCCGAAATCATGTAATAATCATCACAGTTTTTGGCTAAAAAAGCATTCTAGGGCCCTGGCTCGCTTTTGCATGATTTTTTGCGCCAAGACTCCTTGAGATATTTGTATTAATCTAATCAGATCTCAGTCGCATTGCATTTAAGGATTTGTTTTTACGAGAATCTGAAATTTTTTCGATTTAATTATAAACTAATTCAGAAAAAATATGTGAAAAGCGTGAAAAGTCCTCTAATCTTTTTGGCATTAAATTATATATATTTCAAGATTATTTTAGCCAAAAATTGAGGAAAAATTTTTCAGGTCATTTTTTTCCAAGATTTTAGCCGATATCGTGTACAAACCATTACAGTTTTTTTTTTGCTAAAAACGCCTTTTGGGGCCCGGGCTCAAATTTGCATGCTTTTTGGCGTCGGGACTCCTTGAAATATCTATATTCATCTAATCAAATCTGAGCCTCATTGCATTTAAGGATTTGTTTTTACGAGCATCTGAATCTTGTTTCGATTTAATCAGAAATTAATTCTGAAAAATATGAATAACGCTTTTAAAAGCGTGAAAAGTCCTCCAATATTTTTGGAGTTGAATTATATATATCTTATGAGTATTTTAGACAAAATTCGAGGAAAAATATCTCTGGTCAATTTTTGCAAAATATTAGCTGAAATCGTGTACGTTAGTCGAAGTCAAGGGTTTTTTGACTAAAAAAGCGTTCCAGGACCCCGGTTCAGTGTTACATTTTTTTTTGTTGCCAAGACTCATTGAAATATCTATATTCATCTAACCAAATTTCAGCCACATTAAATTTAAGGATATGTAAAACAAGCATCCAAATCATGTTGCGATTTAATTAGAAGTTAATTTGGAAAAAAATAGGAAACACGATATTAGAAGCATGAAAAGCCCTTCAATCTTTTTGGCATTGAATTATATATTTTTTATGAGTATTGTGGCAAAAATTGAGTTAATACCTTTCGAGTCAATTTTTGCAAGATTCTAGCCGAAATCGTGTAATAATCATCAAGGTTTTGGCTAAAAATGCGTTCCGAGGCCCCGACTAAGTTTTGCATGACTTTTTGGCGCCAAGTCTCTTTGAGATATCCATATTCATCAAATAAAATCTCAGCTACATTGGATTTAAGAATTTGTTTTTACGAGCATCTGAACCTTGTTTCGATTTAATTAGAAATTAATTCAGAAAAATATGAAAAAGAATATTAAAAGCGTGACAAGTACTCCAATCTTTTTTACGTTAAAAATATATATATTTTATGAGAATTTAGCCAAAAATTGACGGAAAAATTTTTCTGGTCATTTTTTTACAAAATTTTAGACGAAATCGTGTACTAACCATCACAGTTTTTGGCTAAAAACGCGTTTCAATTCCCCGACTTAGTTTTGCATGATTTTTGGCACCGTGACTCCATGAAATATCTATATTCATCTAATCAAATATCAGCCACATTGAATTTAAGGATTTGTTTTTATGAGCATCTAAATCTTGTTTCGATTTAATTAGAAATTAATTAAAAAATATATGAAAAACGATATTAAAAGCGTGAAAAGTCCTCCAATATTTTTGGCGTTAAATTATATGTATTTTATGAGTATTTTAGCCAAAAATTGACGGAAAATTTTCCGGGTCACTTTTTGTAAAATTTTAGCCGAAATCGTGTACTAACCATCATGATTTTTTGGCTAAAAACGCGTTTCGGGACCCCGGCTTAGTTTTGCATTATTTTTGGCGCCGAGACTCCATGAAATATCTATATTCATTTAATCAATTTCTGCCACATTGAATTTAAGTATTTGTTTTTACGAGCATCTAAATCATGTTTTGATTTAATTAGAAATTAATTTAGAGAAAATATGAAAAACGATATTAAAAGCGTGAAAAGCACTCCAATCTTTTTTTGTCGTTAAATTGCATATATATATATTATGAGTATTTTAGTCAAAAATTGACAAAAAAAAATTTGGTCATTTTTTTGTAAAATTTTAGCCGAAATCGCAGATTTTGGTTAAAAAGGTGTTTCGGGGCCCCGGCTTAGTTTTACATGATTTTTGGCACCGAGACTCCATGAAATATCTATATTCATCTAATCAAATATCAGCCACATTGAACTTAAGGATCTGCTTTTACGAGAATCTGAATCTTGTTTCGATTTAATTAGAAATTAATTCAAAAAAATATGAAAATCAATATTAAAAGCGTGAAATGTCCTCCAATATTTTTGGCGTTAAACTATATGTATTTTAGCCAAAAATTGACGGAAAAAAATTTTCGGGTCACTTTTTGCAAAAGTTTAGCCGAAATCGTGTACTAACCATCATGATTTTTTTGGCTAAAAATGCGTTTCGGGACCTCGGCTTAGTTTTGCATGATTTTTGGCGGCGAGACTCCATGAAATATCTATATTCATATAATCAAATTTCTGCCGCATTGAATTTAAGTATTTGTTTTGACGAGCATCTGAATCTTGTTTCGATTTTTTTTTTTGGACAACGAATCTTGTTTCGATTTCATTAGAAATTAATTCAGAAAAATATGAAAAAAGATATTAAAAGCGTGAAAAGTCCTCCAATCTTTGGCATTTAATTATATATATTTAGTGAGTATTGTGGCTAAAAATTGAAGACAAATATTTTGGATTAATTTTTGCAAAATTTTAGCCGAAATCGTGTACCATCACGGTTTTTTGGCTAAAAACGCGTTTGGGGGCCCTGTCAGTTTTGCATGATTTTTTGTGGCAAAACTATTTGAAATATCTATATTCATCTAAACAAATCTTAGCCACATTGGATTTAAGGATTTGTTTTTGCGAGCATTTGAATCATGTTTCGATTTAATTATAAATTAATTTATTAAAAAAGAAAAACGATATTAGAAGTGTGAGAAGCGCTTCAGTCTTTTTGGCGTTGGATTATATATTTTTTATGAGTATTATGGCTAAAAATTGAGAAAAATATTTCAGGTCAATTTTTGCAAAATTTTAAACGAAATCGTGTACCATTATGGTTTTTTTGGCTAAAAACGTGTTATGGGGCCGTTGATCAGTTTTGCATGATTTTTGCCACCAAAACTCCTTAAAATATATCTATATTCATCTTACCAAATCTCAGCCACATTTTATTTAAGGATTTGTTTTACGAGTTTCTAAATCTTGTTTCGATTTAATCAGAAATTAATTTGGAAATAAAATAGGAAAACGATTTTAGAAGCGTGAAAAAGGCGTTCAATTTTTTTGGCGTTGAATTATATATTTCTTATGAGTATTTTCACTAGAAATCGAGTAAAAATCTTTCAGGTCAATTTTTGTAAAATTTTAGCCGAAATCGTGTACTAACCATCACGGTTTTCACTTTTCAGCTAAAAACGCATTGCGGGGCCTGGCTCAGTTTTGCATGATTTTTGGCGCCAAGACGCCTTGAAAATCTATATTCATCTAACCAAATCCCAGCCACATTAAATTTAAGGATTTGTTTTTACGAGCATCTGAATCTTGTTTCGATTTAATTAGAAATTAATTCAGAGAAAAATAGGAAAAACAATATTAGAAGCGTTAAAAGCCCTTTAATTTTTTTATGTCGAATTATATGTTTTTTTTATGAGTATTTTAGCGAAAATTTGAGAAAATATCTTTCGGGTCAATTTTTTAAATGAAATTGTGTACTAATCATCACAGTTTTTGGCTAAAATTGCGTTCCTGGGCCACGACTCTGTTTGGCATGATTTTTGGCGTTGAGACTCCTTAAAATATCTTATTCATCTGATCAAATCTTAGCCACATTGGATTTAAGGATTTGTTTTTATTTGCATCTGAATTTTGTTTCTATTTAATTAGAAATTAATTTTAAAAAATATGAAAAACGATATTAAAAGTGTGAAAAGTCCTCAAATCTTTTTGGCGTTGAATTATATATATTTTATGAGTATTTTTGCCAAAAAGTAAGGAAAAATATTTCGGGTCGTTTTTACCATCATGTGTTTTTGGCTAAAAACGCGTTCCGGGTCCCCGACTCAGTTTTGCATGATTTATGACATCGAGACTCCTTAAAAGATCTATATTATCTAATCAAATTTCAGACATATGCTTTTTTTGCATTTTTATCAACCGGACAGCAAGCTTATCTTGGACTGAGTTGATTATACTAGTAGTTCTGTGCATAATTGCTCATTATTAACACCTAATTCTGCCGTTCTGGGGGACAATTTTGCCCTTGAAATTGCTGGACAGAATTGATCTTCTCCTAAACCAACTTGGATAATATTTTGAACGAAAATTCAGATGATGGAGCATTCATATTGGCCACGTTGGATCCTAATTAGGATATCTACATTTCCATTATTTTAATAATGCAATAGTTAAAATATTTTTAAATAATGACAATTTAGAAATATATTTGAAAAAAAGGGTCAAATCGGAAAACATAAATTTTTCCCTTGGTTGTGCTTTTATATATAGTATCTATACTAATTATAAAGCCAAATCCTGAGTTTGTGTCACGAGTTGACTCGGATACAAACTCAGCTTTTAAAAATTCAAAACCAAATAAAAACTACTAATTTTAAATAAAACTATTAATTAGAGGATAAATATAAGTATTTAAATTTTATTTATATCATTTAAAAAACCTACCCGTTGAAAAAACCTGTCAAAACCTACTCACGTAGTGAGTGCCCTGTGTCTTGTAATATTTAAGTCAAACCTTTTAGCTATATATAATATGGTGTAAATTATTATCATAGTATTTGAGATTATAGCTATTTTGTTTTTGTTATACCTTTTTCTTGTTAGAACACTTTGCAATACATTGATGCAATATTCCAAAAAGGAATTGATTTTCCTTTTGTCGTTGGTCATTAAATTGGTGATTTGCTTTCTGGTTTATATATAAATTGCTGGAACAGAGTAGAATTGGTAATGTCAGGACACTTAAATCTGTTAATTGGACTAAGAAATTAGATTGGCTCACTTTATGGTCCTGTAAACTTGCTAAAAAAATCATTTATATTTTAATAAATATAATATTAACATGACCTCTTTTAATTAAGAGCTTAGACTATGGCTAAACATCAAAATGCATCCTTTACTTCCTTTCCACTTGATGGAAAACTGAAAAGTACGACTATGTTCTACTGAGATATCATCGGGCACAACAGAGTCAAGGACGGAGGTTATTTGCCGATCCAACTTATAAACAATAGTATATCAAGTTTTGAATTAAATATTTTAATTTTTTTAGTAATTATAAATCATTAGTTAGTCATTAGAATAACTTGTAAGTTAAGTTAAGTTAAGTTTAGTCCTAAATTAAATAGGGAAGGAATTAATTCCTTAATATAATTTGGCGGCTAAAACCAGATTTTATTACCTCGGAAAAAAGATACGTAAAAGGGGTTAACCCCGTACTTTACCCACGTAAATAATTCCATTCTCCTCTGTTGCTGTTGTCGATACTTACACTAAGTTTTGCAGGTTCGGGCCTTCCTCTCTAATTTTCTCTTTATTTTTCCGTTATTCTATCAATTCCTTGCGGCTTGAGGGTTTGTTTTGAGCAGTTGGTGGCGATTCCTCTCTATCAATCATGTCTAATGATGAAGTTGCTGTGAAAGCCAGCGACAGCAACGCATGATTAAGCTTTTCTTGTCTTCAAGATCTAAAAACACAAATACTTATAAAATAAGGTTAAAATACACATATAAACACCAAAAATCATAGGAAAATGATCATAAAAATAGGGTTGTTTTTGGTTCAACCAAAATCTCAGCCACATTGGATTTAAGGATTTGTTTTTACGAGCATCAGAATCGAGTTATGATTTAATTAGATATTAATTTGAAAAAAATGGGAAAAATGATATTAGAAACGTGAAAAACCCTTCTATAATTATGGCCCTGAATTATATATTTTCAAATGAGTATTGTGGCTAAAAATTGTGGAAAAATCTTTCGGGTCAATTTTTGCAAAATTGTAGCCAAAATCGTGTAGCATCACGGTTTTTGGCTAAAAACACGTTCCGGGGACCCAGCTCAATTTTGCATGATTTTTGGCACCATGACTCCTTGAAATATCTATTTTAATCTAACCAAATCTCAACCATTTTGGATTTAAGGATTTATTTTTACGAGCATCTGAATCATGGTTCGATTTAATAAAAAATTAATTCGGAAAAAAAAAGAAAAATAACTTAGAAGCGTGAAAAGACCTTCAGACTTTTTGGCTTTGAATTAGATATTCTTTATGAGTATTGTGGCCAAAAATTGAGGAAAAATCTTTCTGATCAATTTTTGCAAAATTGTAGCCGAAATCGTGTGTTACATCACGGTTTTTGACTAAAAACGCGATTCGGGGACCCCGCTCAATTTTGCATGACTGTTGGCGCCGTGACTCCTTGAAATATATATTTTTATTTAACCAAATCTCAGCCACATTGGATTTAAGGATTTGTTTTTAAGAGGATCAGAATCATGGTTCGATTTAAAAAAATTATTTCCGAAAAAAAAGAAAGTAAAACAACCAAGAAGCCTGAAAAGACCTTCAGTCTTTTTGGCTTTGAATTAGATATTCTTTATGAGTATTGTGGCAAAGAATTAAGGAAAAATCTTTCGGGTCAATTTTTGCAAAATTGTAGCCGAAATCGTGTACTAACCATCATGGTTTATGGCTAAAAACACGTTCCGGGGACCCGGCTCATTTTGCATGATTTTTGGCGCCATGACTCCTTGAAATATCTATTTTAATCTAACTAAAGCTCAACCATTTTGGATTTAAGGATTTGTTTTTACGATCATCTGAATCATGGTTCGATTTAATAAAAAATTAATTACGGAAAAAGAAAAAAAAACAACTAAGAAGCGTGAAAAGGCCTTCCGTCTTTTTGGCTTTGAATTATATATTTTTAATGAGTATTGTGGTAAAAAATTATGGAAAAATATTTCGGGTCAATTTTAGCAAAATTGTAGCCGAAATCGTGTACTAACTTACATCACGGTTTTTGGCTAAAAACGCGTTCCGGGGACCCGGCTCAATTTTGCATGATTTTTGGTGCCATGACTTCTTGAAATATCTATTTTAGTCTAACCAAATCTCAACCATTTAGGATTTAAGGATTTATTTTTTCGAGCATCCGAATCATGGTTCGATTTAATAAAAAATTAATTCAGAGAAAAAAAAAGAAAAACAACTAAGAAGCGTGAAAACGCCTTCAGTCTTTTTGGCTTTGAATTGAATATTCTTTATGAGTATTGTGGCCAAAAATTGAGGAAAAATCTTTCGGGTCAATTTTTGCAAAATTGTAGCCTAAATCGTGTACTAACCGTCACGGTTTTTGGCTAAAAACGCGTTCCGGGGAACCTGGCTCAATTTTGAATGATTTTTGGCGCCATGACTTCTTGAAATATGTATTTTAGTCTAACCAAATCTCAACCATTTAGGATTTAAGGATTTGTTTTTACGAGCATATGAATCATGGTTCGATTTAATAAAAATTAATTCGGAAAAAAAAAACAACTAAGAAGCGTGAAAAGACCTTCAGTCTTTTTGGCTTTAAATTATATATTTTTAATGAGTATTGTGGCTAAAAATTGTGGAAAAATCTTTCGGGTCAATATTTGCAAAATTGTAGCCGAAATCGTGTACTAACCATCACGGTTTTTGGCTAAAAACGCGTTCCGGGGACCCGGATCAATTTTTGAATGATTTTTGACACCGTGACTTCTTGAAATATCTATTTTAGTCTAACCAAATCTCAACCATTTAGGATTTAAGAATTTGTTTTTACGAGCATCTGAATCATGGTTCGATTTAATAAAAATTAATTCGGAAAAAAAAAAAGCAACTAAGAAGCGTGAAAAGGCCTTCAGATCTTTTTGGCTTTGAATTATATATTTTAATGAGTTGTGGCAAAAA
>AWUE01016493.1:0-10446 GCA_001974825.2 Corchorus olitorius
ATGAGTCCTTGAAATATCTATTTTAATCTAAGCAAATCTTAGCCATTTTGGTTCGATTTAATAAAAAATTAATGGGTAACAACGCGTTGATTTTTGCAAAATTGTAGCCGAAATCATATATCCATCACTGTTTTTGGCGAACAACGCGTTCCGGGGACCCGGCTCAATTTTGCATGATTTTTGGCGCCATGACTCCTTAAAATACCTATTATAATCTAACCAAATCTCAGCAATTTTGGATTTAAGGATTTGTTTTTACGAGCATCTGAATCTTTCGGGTAAAAAATTGTGGCCAAAATTTGAGAAAAAATCTTTCGGGTTGATTTTTGCAAAATTGTAGCCGAAATCATATATCCATCGTTGTTTTTGGCTAACAACGCGTTCTGGGGACCCGGCTCAATTTTGCATGATTTTTGGCGCCATGACTCCTTAAAATACCTATTATAATCTAACCAAATCTCAGCAATTTTGGATTTAAGGATTTGTTTTTACGAGCATCTGAATCATGGTTAGAATTAATAAAAATTAATTCGGAAAAAAAAGAAAACAACTAAGAAGCGTGAAAAGACCTTCAGTCTTTTTGGCTTTGATTTATATATTTTTAATGAGTATTGTGGCTAAAAATTGTGAAAAAATCTTTCAGGTCAATTTTTGCAAAATTGTATCCGAAATCGTGTACTAACCATCACGGTTTTTGGCTAAAAACGCGTTCTGGGGACCCGGCTCAATTTTGTATGATTTTTGGTGCCATGACTCCTTGAAATATCTATTTTAATCTAACCAAATCTCAGCCATTTTGGATTTAAGGATTTATTTTTACGAACATCTGAATCATGGTTCGATTTAATAAAAAATTAATTCAGAAAAAAAAAGGAAGACAATTAAGAAGCGTGAAAAGACCTTCAGTATTTTTGGATTTGAATTAGATATTCTTTATGAGTATTGTTGCCAAAAATTGAGGAAAAATCTTTCGGGTCAATTTTTACAAAATTGTAGCCGAATTCGTGTACTAACCATCACGGTTTTTGGCTAAAAACGTGTTGCGGGGACCCGGCTCAATTTTGCAAGATTTTTGGCGCCATGACTCCTTGAAATATCTATTTTAATCTAAGCAAATCTCAGCCATTTTGGATTTAAGGATTTTTTTTTACAAGCATCTGAATCTTGGTTCGATTTAATAAAAAATTAATTCGGAAAAAAAAAACAACTAAGAAGCGTGATTCAGTCTTTTTGGCTTTGAATTATATATTTTTAATGAGTATTGTGGCTAAAACTTGTGGAAAAATCTTTCGGATCAATTTTTGCAAAATTGTAGCCTAAATCGTGTACCCGATTTCTTGGTTAGCGAAGTAGGTGAGTAGGATTACTTGTTTCCAGTCCTATTCCTTATCTCAAGGTTTAAGACAAGTGGATTTGCCATCACGGTTTTTTGCTAAAAACGCGTTCTGGGGACCCGGCTCAATTTTCCATGATTTGTGGCGCCATGACTTCTTGAAATATCTATTTTAATCTAACCAAATCTCAACCATTTAGGATTTAAGGATTTCTTTTTACAAGCATCTGAATCATGGTTCGATTTAATAAAAAATTAATTCGAAAAAAATACTAAAAGCGTGAAAAGACCTTCAGACTTTTTGGCTTTGAATTAGATATTCTTTATGAGTATTGTGGCCAAAAATTGAGGAAAATCCTTTCTGGTCAATTTTTGCAAAATTGTAGCCGAAATCGTGTACTAACCATCACGGTTTTTGACTAAAAACGCGTTCTGAGGACCCCGCTCAATTTTGCATGACTGTTGGCGTCGTGACTCCTTGAAATATATATTTTAATCTAACCAAATCTCAGCCACATTGGATTTAAGGATTTGTTTTTAAGAGCATCAGAATCATGGTTCGATTTAAAAAAAATTATTTCCGAAAAAAAAGAAAGTAAAACAACTAAGAAGCGTGAAAAGACCTTCAGTCTTTTTGGCTTTGAATTAGATATTCTTTATGAGTATTGTGGCAAAGAATTGAGGAAAAATCTTTCGGGTCAATTTTTGCAAAATTTTAGCCGAAATCGTACGCTAACCATCATGGTTTTTGGCTAAAAACGCGTTCCGGGGACTCGGCTCAATTTTGCATGATTTTTGGCGCCTCGATTCCTTGAAATAGCCATTTTAATCTAACCAAATATCATCCACCTTGGATTTAAGGATTTGTTTTTACGAGCATCAGAATCAAGTTATGATTTAATTAGATATTAATTCGAAAAAAATGGGAAAAATGATATTAGAAACGTGAAAAACCCTTCTATATTTATGGCCCTGAATTATATATTTTTAATGAGTATTGTGACTAATAATTGTGGAAAAATCTTTCGGGTTAATTTTTGCAAAATTGTAGCCGAAATCGTGTACTAACAATCACGGTTTTTGGCTAAAAGTGCGTTCCGGGGACCCGGCTCAATTTTGCATGATTTTTGGCGCCATGACTCCTTAAAATATTTATTTTAATCTAACCAAATCTCAGCCATTTTGGATTTAAAGATTTCTTTTTACGAGCATCTGAATCATGGTTCGATTTAATAAAAAATTAATTCGGAAAAAAAAAACAACTAAGAAGCGTGAAAAGACCTTCAGTCTTTTTAGCTTTGAATTAGATATTCTTTATGAGTAATGTGGCCAAAAATTGAGGAAAAATCTTTGGGGTCAATTTTTGCAAAATTGTAGTCGAAATCGTGTACTAATCATCACAGTTTTTGACTAAAAACGAGTTCCGGGGACCCGGCTCAATTTTGCATGATTTTTGGCACCATGACTCCTTAAAATACCTATTTTAAACTAACCAAATCTCAGCCATTTTGGATTTAAAGATTTCTTTTTACGAGCATCTGAATCATGGTTCGATTTAATAAAAAATTAATTCGGAAAAAAAAACAACTAAGAAGCGTGAAAAGACCTTCAGTCTTTTTAGCTTTGAATTAGATATTCTTTATGAGTAATGTGGCCAAAAATTGAGGAAAAATCTTTGGGGTCAATTTTTGCAAAATTGTAGCCGAAATCGTATACTAACCATCACGGTTTTTGGCTAAAAACGCGTTTCGGGGGCCCGGCTCAATTTTTCATGATTTTTGGCGCCATGACTCCTTGAAATATCTATTTTAATCTAACCAAATCTCAGCCATTTTAGATTTAAGGATTTGATTTTATTCGAACATCTGAATCATGGTTCGATTTAATAAAAAATTAATTCAGGAAAAAAAAGATTTGAAAAACAACTAAGAAGCGTGAAAAGACCTTCAGTCTTTTTGGCTTTGAATTAGATATTCTTTATGAGTATTGTGGCCAAAAATTGAGGAACAATCTTTCGGGTCAATTTTTGCAAAATTGTAGCCGAAATCGTGCTAAAAACGCGTTCCGGGGACCCGGCTCAATTTTGCAAGATTTTTGGCGCCATGACTCCTTGAAATATCTGTTTTAATCTAACCAAATCTCAGCCATTTTGGATTTAAGGATTTGTTTTCTCGAGCATCTGAATTATGGTAAGATTTAATAAAAATTAATTCGGAAAAAAAAAAACAACAACAACAACAAAAACAACTAAGAAGCTTGAAAAGGCCTTCAGTCTTTTTGTCTTTGAATTAGATACTCTTTATGAGTATTGTGGCCAAAAATTGATGAAATATCTTTCGGGTCAATTTTTGCAAAATTGTAGCCTAAATCGTGTACTAACAAATCATATCTCTTTATGAGTATAACCATCACGGTTTTTGACTAAAAACGCGTTCCGGGTAGGGATGTCAACGGGGCGGGGAATATGCGGGGGGGTATACTCCCCGTCCCCGACCCCGAATTAGCAACCCATTCCCCGTCCCCGGCGGGGAACAAAATTAATTCCCCATCCCCTACCCCGCGGGGATTAGACGGGGACGGGGAATCCCCGTTCCCCGAATTTGATAATAAAATAATATATTATTATCTTATTAAAAATAATTTTTTATCTTATTAAATGAAAAGTTTTGTAAAATTTTAAATAAACATAATGTTAGTAATAACAATAACAATAATTAATTTACCTTTTTTTAGTTCAATTAGTTTTATTACATTATTTTCATTATAAGTGTATATTATTAATAAATACAACACTATTAAATTAACATAATACATATTAATAATACAAATATCACATTATTAATAAACATGATATATATATATATATATATCTATGTTAAGTTTTAGTCCAACATATATACTTATATATCTCTAGAAAATATAACTTACACATATAAATTATATATAAATAATTTAAAATATATATTTCGGGGACGGGGTGGGGAGGGGAGGGCATTCCCCATCCCCGTCCCCGACCCCGACGGGAAATGAAATTCATTCCCCATCCCCGTCCCCGTACCCCGAATAATTCCCCATCCCCGTCCTCGTCGGGGCGGGGAATGGGATTTCCCACGGGGGACGGGGACAATTGACATCCCTAGTTCTGGGGACCCGGCTCAATTTTGCATGATTTTTGGCGCCATGACTCCTTGAATTATCTATTTTAATCTAACCAAATCTCAGCCATTTTAGATTTAAGGATTTATTTTTACGAGCATCTGAATCATGGTTCGATCTAATAAAAAATTAATTCGGAAAAAAAAAGAAAAACTACTAAGAAGCGTGAAAAGAACTTCAGTCTTTTTGGCTTTGAATTAGATATTCTTTATGAGTATTGTGACCAAAAATTGAGGAAAAATCTTTGGGGTCAATTTTTGCAAAATTGTAGCCGAAATCATGTACTAAACATCACAGTTTTTGGCTAAAAACGCGTTCCGGGGACCCGGCTCAATTTTGCATGATTTTTGGCGCCATGACTCCTTAAAATACCTATTTTAATCTAACCAAATCTCAGCCATTTTGGATTTAAGGATTTGTTTTTACGAGCATCAGAATCATGGTTCGATTTAATAAAAAATTATTTCGGAAAAAAAAAGAAGAAAAACAACTAAGAATTTGTGCTTATAAGTATTTGTAAGTATTTGTGCTTCATCCCGTTCTTCTTGTTGGTTATGGAACTGATCATGTCACTGGCAAAAATTATTGGCTTCTGAAGAATTGTTGGGGAAGTGAATGGGGAGATAATGGATATGGAAGGGTGAGCAGAGACATCAAGTTTAAAGGAGAATTTTTGTTGAAAAGGAATATGACTTTTCCAATAGTGACTCCATGGGGCCGTTTGGTTGGGGGTGATCTTTGATCATCTGTGGAGATCTTGGCAGGTGATCTCAGATCACCTCGTTTGGTTACACTTTTTTGTTTTGGTGTGGTAATCCGGATTACCCCCTGATCACCCCTCTAAGGGTGATCTGGATTACCACGATAAACCCATGTAATCTTTGATCACCGGTGATCTTGCATCACTGGTGATCTTAGATCACTAGTGATCTGGGGAGTGATCCTAACCAAACGCCCCCCAAGGCTTTATCGTTGAAGAAGACCCAATAGGCGTCTGCCAATGGTTTTCTTTACTTTTCATGATTTTGTTTCTTAATAATAATTAACGTTGCATAAACTATATTTTAATTATTATTAATGACTTTCAATCATTTCCTTTTCTTCTTTCTTTGTTCTTTTTTCTTTTTTTCTTTCTTTCTTTTTTTTTTCAAGGAGAGTTATACTTTGTCCTTATTATTATTATAAATTCTAAATTATATCAAATTATTTAAATACAAATTAAATAATTAAAGGAAATGAAGAGGCCTTAAATTATTCAGATCAAATGTCAAGATTTGCGATTGTTGTAGATTATAAGGCCTATTCCATTAATTGAAGTATGTTTTTCTTTTATGGGTCAAAGCAAATTCTCACACTCAGAACACTGGTTTTGAATTTAATTTGTTTGAGTGCAAGAATGTTGTTTTTGGTGGATAAGAGTGGCCAAACTTGTTTGCTGTATATATGCTGGTCAGTATGGAAGTGGGTTTATAGCATCTTTCAAGCTGCCAATTTATCAACTAAGTATGTATTTATACCTATTTGTTCAAAGTTTGCTGTGTATCTTAGCTCTTATCCTTCTTTTTTTTGATTGAAGTTCTAAATTAATCTAATTTTACGTAGCCATAAAGGAACAGTTGCAAATAGACAGCCTTATGTCAAGGTGGTTGGAATGGAAGAGACAAATGAAGCCAGTTCTCGAGGGCCTGCCACTTTCACACAAGAAGAGGTAAACATCACAGAACCGAGATACCAAGATGTTCCAATGCCATTGCTCGATCAACATGATCATAAGGATATTAATGAATTGGGAGGTTGCCTTTGTATGGTTAGCTACTGGCGTGATAATGTTGATGTTGGATATTTTTTTGAATGTTGATGTTTATTAAAGGCATTTGTTCATAAGTGGACAATTATAAAGAGACTTATTTGTCTATAAAAGGTATAAAAAATGTCTATTTGGAAAGACATGTATTGATCATAAAGTTATGTCTATATGAAAAGACATGTATGTTGATCAAATATATAAAGAGCCTTCCACATAAACATTTGAGAGACATATCCAATTATTCTACTTCTCTCTGAATGTTCTCAATTGGCTTTGTTGTATCCCAAATACGACTTGTCTAAAATAGTTAGGCAATATTGTATTTGAGAAACCTTGACGCCTCAAAGTCTTGTTTCAATATTTTCTTATTTTCAGAAATTTTCTAACAATTCAAATACAATATTCCCATTGATCGAAGCCAAATGGGATCAAGGACCCGCTCTCAGTTTTCTACGAAGCCATATGTGTGGGGGTCTCCTGGGGTGAAAATTTGTATAATAATAATAATAATGATGACTTGATTCAACCATCTTCGTCAAATGCAAGGGAATCAGTGGGATCAAGCAGGGACCAATTATAATAAGAACCAAGAGAAACCTCTTAAACCGTCCTTGGCAATACAGAGAGAAAGAGTGAAAAACGTGACATTAGAAGAGATTGAAAATTTCTACCATTTGCCCATTGACGAGGCAGCAAAGAGGATGGAATTTTGTCCCACTGTTTTGAAGAGGATATGCCGCAAATATGGTGTACAGAGATGGCCCCATAGGAAGATTCAAAGCATGGAGAAGAAAATGTCCCATTGGACATCTAGATTAAGTTCAAATGATCCTCAAGAAAGGGCTCGTGCTAAACATGAAATCCGGAATCTGCAACGACAGATGGCTAAATTTGTGAAACGGTTTTGAGGGCATGATGCAAAGTCACTCTTTAAAAGAGAATGATTGATGAACACTTGCAAGAAAATCAATGAGGATCATGAAGAATTAATTGATCGATGAAAGAGATAAGTTTCTCCTTTGTTACTTCTTAATTGAATTTTTGCTATTTTATGCAAGTTTCTCCCTTCTTGAATATGACATCGATAAGTCATGAGTTCCAAAATTATTTATTGCATATTGGCAATTAATGGATATTATTAATCCTTGATTATTTCGGTACAATCATGGTTATTTTTAAATCATAATGGAGACATGATTATAAAACCGAAAAGAATCATGAAATTTTGGATTTGAAGATAGAAGTAAGTAAGTAACACTTTTTGGTGCATGCTTGTGTTGTGTCAATGAATTATATATAAGTTATTTATATCTAATGTTTATTTCTATTATTTTTGTAAGAAATAACATGTTGTGAGATAACTTCAAATTGATTAAAGAAGTTATATAATTTCTATTTGTCAAAATGACTTTGAGAATTAATTCATGCAAATCGTAAGCACAAGCTTTGTGATATGGAATTTATAATTATTCCTAGAAGCATGAATTATGGTGGTGATGGAAATTATCCATATACAAGTGATTTATTTATTTCACGAGTTCGTGATTGGGCACAAGCTTAGCATTGTTTTATATGAGAGTTATGATTATTTTATCATAAAGTGAATTATTGACGTACAACCTCATATAAATTGAGATGTTATATATTTTATTTTGAGACTATGATTTTTATATGATTAAGGTATAAAATGGGTCTCAAATGGTAGCGATGAATATAGTTTTTCATTTATGGCTACTTGGATTCAATTTTATTGTGATCTTTATTATTAAAATAAAGAGTCATCCTTTGATGATTGGATGTGTGATTCCACCTAGTGGGGGTGTGTTGGTTTCTTAAAGAAACAAAGAGATAAGTTGATTTCTAATTAGAGAAACAAAAGAGTTATATCACTATGATATAATAAGAGTTGGTATAATCTTACTTTATGTAAATTATACAAAGAGAGTGTAGTACAATTTATTGATGAAAGTCACAATTTATTGATGAAAGTCATTGGAAAGTCCTACTTTAACTAAAAGGACTAAATGACTTTGTATATTTCTTGGAAATTATCCATTTGTACTATAAGAAAATTTTGATGGATAAGGAAATAAATTGATTGAAATTAAACAAGTATAGTGTTGTGGCCACAACCAATGCCAACTATTTCCTTGGATCATGAATGTTTAAAGCATATTAGAAATATGCATAAATGTATAAAGTTTGGGATTGATAAATCCATATGATTGTGTTAGAGATAAAATCTCTAATGGAACGATTACTATCTCCTACATAAATTCAGCAAAGAATTTATCGGATCCGTTAACTAAGGCATTGCCTAGAGATAAGGTGTGGGAGACTACAGTATGGGATTAAAATATAACCCTTAGACACCAATGATGGGAACTCAACCTCGCTTGACCAAACCGGTTATAGACTGAGGTTCAATGTGGTAATAACAAGTTATTGGCATGTCTGTTCAAAGTACTAACTATGTCCCATACTAAACGGAAGTTATTAGTACTAATGTGATAAGAGAGGATGAGTTATTAAACTCGTAATGGAGCTATAAGAGGTTGTTAGGAATAAATCAACAACAAGTGACTCCACCTATATGAATATGAAGTGGTGATGCTTCAACAAAAGTATGAAAGGGTTTTACTTTTGTACATATTCATAGAAAATGGATCGCTAGCACAGGGCCAGTCATAGTGCTAGAAGCAAACGAGAAATTTGGTTAGAAGAACTTAAGTATAGTGTGTGTGGTGTTTCCGACCGTAGACAAAAGGAGTCATGGTTCAATCTTCGGACACCATGTACTTCGTTAGCGTCCTGAGATGCTTACACTAATTGAAGGTCCAATTCGTAGAATCCTTCTTGTATGCACTATATTTATAAGTGAATTATGGTTTTCAAGTCAACAAACTAGTGGGGGAATTAGTTTGTAAATACTTGGATTGGTAAAGTTCAAAATACCAACATTCCAAAATAGTGGGGGATTGTTGGATATTTTTTGAATGTTGATGTTTATTGAAGGCATTTGTTCATAAGTGGACAATTATAAAGAGACTTATTTGTCTATAAAAGGTATCTTTATGATATAATTATTCATAAAGATGTCTATTTGGAAAGACATGTATTGATCATAAAGTTATGTCTATATGAAAAGACATGTATGTTGATCAAATATACAAAGAGCCTTCCACATAAACATTTGAGAGACATAACCAATTATTCTACTTCTCTCTGAATGTTCTCAAGTGACTTTGTTGTATCCCAAATAGACTTGTCTAAAATAGTTAGACAATATTGTATTTGAGAAATCTTGACGCCTCAAAGTCTTATTTCAATATTTTCTTGTTTTCAGAAATTTTCTAACAGTTGATATATGGGTTTTGAAGGGAAATGGTTTATTAGGAGAATCTTGGACTAAACTCTTGTCTTTCACAATGTCTGTTTCTCCTACTTTTAAGAACCCCGTGGCGTATTCCAAGTGTGGGCACAAAGTTTTGTTATGGATTTATTATTATTCAACCAAAAATCGGTCTCTCATGGGGAATCTCCTGCACAAGTTAGCTTGGTATAATATCAAGGAGGAGAAAATTGAGGACTACATGGAGGTTTTGGATCCTCCATACTACAATTATGACATTGATGTTTGTGTCAGTAGTCTCGTCTCTCCTATGTATCATGTATGGTTGTAGCAACCAATTATAGGCCCAAGGCCAAAGCAGAGCAAGTAGGAATGAAGAAGCAATGGGATTCATTGGTTTCTAATTAATTCATGTTATAGCTAGGGAAATTGATTTACTTTCTTTTGGGCTAAATACCCAAAAAAATCCCTTATGTTTTGCTTTTGGGACAAAATAATCTCTTATGTTTTTTTCGGGACAAATTAATTCCTTACGTTTCAAAAATGAGCCACGTTAGTCCTTTTTGGATGGTCCCCGTTAGATTTGCTGACGTGGCTTTTCCACGTCAGCAAGAAGTATACGTGGCATCCACGTGGCTTTTCCATGTCAGCAAGGGACTGATTTGTCCCAAAAGCAAAACATAAGGGATTCTTTTGTCCCAAAAAGAAAAATATAAGAGAATTTTTTTTAGATTTAGTCTATAATTTAATTTTCGAAATAAAAAATTGTCTTTTTTCTTTTTCCTTCTCCTTCTTTCC
>AWUE01016494.1:0-28645 GCA_001974825.2 Corchorus olitorius
ATGTTTTTCTTTTGGGACAAATCAGTCCCTTGCTGACGTGGAAAGCCACGTGGATACCACGTATACTTCTTGCTGCAAATCTGACGGGGACCGTCCAAAAAGGACTAACGTGGCTCATTTTTGAAACGTAAGGGATTAATTTGTCCCGAAAAAAACATAAGAGATTATTTTGTCCCAAAAGCAAAACATAAGGGATTTTTTTTTGTATTTAGCCATTTCTTTTGGTTTGAATATATTGGAAAGAAAATAAAAGTTAATGGATGATTTTTCTCATACCAAAGCTTACATTAAGCTTCTATCTAATTCTGCATCATATATATACCAATCTTACATATATGTATCTCACACATTACTACTTGATCATCAGATTTCGATGTTCAAATAAATATATGATATAATCTAAAATAAGTTTCGATTGACATTGTATGACAGCCAAATTCAATCCATCCTTGATAGCCACCTAGAAAAGATATTGAAGCCTATTCAATAAAGTGGCATCAAAAATACTACTTGTTGATCAATTGAATTGCTTCTAATTTGATGGCATTGCAATTATTTCCCATCCATCCTTGCAATTAAGAAACAAGGGTACGATATTCTAAATCACTAAACTCAGCAGAAACTTGGTACATTTTGCTATAATACACAAAAAAATATAGTTGGCTCTGATGATTTTCTTGTCTTAGCGTCTCTCATTATTCATCATTTCACTAGGAAAAATGATTTACTTTCTTTTGGTTTGAATATTGGAAAGAAAATAGAAGTTATAACATGAACTTATAATGTCATACACCCTATAAACAAACATATATCTCACACATTACTACAATATTTATCAGATTTCGATGTTAAAATAAATATGTTAAATCTAAAATAAGTTTCAATTGACATTGTATAATGACAGCCAAATTCAACCCATCCTTGACAGCCACCTAAAAAGAATAGGCATATTGTCTGGTATATATAATCTTGATTGGTCGTTACATCAATATATATACCGAGCCTTGTCAGCATTTGTACTTTTAACAATTGTAAGGAAAATGGAGCAAGTATTAATTTGCTTAAACAAGATGGTCTGGTTCGATTGAATTGCTTTTAATTTGATCTTACATTAGGCATTGCAATTTTTTCCCATTATTGCAATTAAGAAACAAGGGTGAGCCATATTTGACGTTTTATTTTGGGCTGCTTCAAGTAGGTATTAAAATTTGCAACTTAAAGAATGGGAATGCATATGAATTTTTGGTATAAGAAAATTTGTCTTATTTTTGGCATATTTCATTGGCACTGGCAGAAGCTAAATGAGAGATTTCTTCTGTCAAACGTTGGGAATTGAAAATGAAGGGAAACTATATTTCATTGAAACCTTTTCTATTAATGATGTGATTTGGACAAGTTCTTCATTAATAAGCCTCCACACAAGAGTTCGGCTTATAAGTAGAGTTGGCAAAATGAACCCGAAACCCGTCCGAACCCGCCCGAGGCCGAATCCGAAATTACCCGAGTTGACCAGAAAAGTCAACGTCCCGAACCCATCCGAACCCGAAATTACCCGAGTCTGAAAATACCCGAACCCGAGGCAGCCCGAGCCTGATCCCGACCTGAGCCCGAAATAATTTGAATTTAATAATAATTTATAAAATAAATATTTTATTGGTTAGAAAAAAAAACATATTTCCTTTTAATATTAAATAAAATTATTATATATATGAATATAATAAAATTTATATAATAATGATCACAATCAATTGATCAATATAAAAAGTGCTAAACTACTAAATATATATAATATATATATATATATATATATAACTTATATAACTTAAAGCAAAAGACTAAAAAGTACCCTTATAACTAATTAAAGTATAATTAATTAAATACATGAAATTTTAATTTTTTTTAAACAAATAAAGAGTCTATAAAAGCAGATGATGAAACAGAAGCAAAGGTTTAAACCGAAAGTTCTATCCTTTTTCAATCTAGTCCCTTATTTTAGTTCAGTTCAATCCCCAAAATTCTTGAGTGGTTCAATTAAGGGTCTATCAGCTTTTAATTTGTTTAATTTAAGACTTTCATTTTAATTATTTGTTTAATTTAATGCTTAGATTGTTTTAATTTGCAATAATTTAGAATTGATTAGCATTAATTAATTTAAATTAGTAATAAAGTATATGTATTTTATATTTAATTCAATTAATTTAAATATTGCACGCTACTTAATAATGGTCGGTGACCGTAGTTTATCTGAAGAAGGGTTTTCATTTTCAACGAGTGATCGAGTTTTCGGAACTCTCTGAATGTCTTTATGGATGAGACTGTTCTTTCGCTATTAATCATTTGTTAGTAATTTTTAACAATTATTCAATCTTTATATATATTGATAATAATGTTATATTATATTATTATATTATATATTATCAATAAACTTATAATATAAAAGATAAAACAATTATTTTTATTTAAAAAAAATCTTTAAAAAGAGCTTACACTTGAACCGGGATGAGCCAGATCCAGATTGGATACTGAATATCGAATCGAAATCAAACCCGAGCCCGAACCCGACCCGAGCCCGAACCCGAACCCGAACCCTACCCGAGACCGAACCCGAAAATACCCGAACCCGACATAACCCGAGCCCGAAAATACCCGAACCCGACTTAACCCGAATCCGAAAATACCCGAACCCAAAGTACCCGAACCCGCCCAAGCCCGCCCAATTGCCAGCTCTACTTATAAGTTGAAACCTTTGAGATTCCAAAAATATGTCCAAAAGACCAAAACCCAAAAGCATCAAAGGCTTTTGTCTGGGCTTTAGCCCTATCTCCAGTAGCTTCAGACGTTTTATTTTGGGCTGCTTTAAGTTGGTATTATTACATTAGTAATAACCGTATTATAATAGCAGTAATTAAGTCGGTAATAGTCTTCTTCTTTTTTTTTTTGGGGGGGTACAAAGCCGGTGATGGTGTAGACCAAGTATTTGTAGAACTTTGATTGATTTCGTTTGGTGATTATAGGCGTTGTTAAATAGAGGCAAATCCGCTTCTGTGATTTTCTACCCTCCTTAATTTTTTGCTTAAACAAGATGGCGAGCCGAATCAATCTCCCCTACGATATTGTTGTGGAAATTTTGTACCGCTTAGCTGGGGAAGATCTTGTGCGATTAAGGTGCGTTTCGAAGGATTGTCGTGATTTAATCGACAGCCCTGAATTCGTGAAGCTTAATCTTTCCCACTCCCTCAAAACCAATTCTCATCGTTTCCTCATCCTCCGCCGCCGAGACTCAGACAAGTATTGCAACTATATTATTGATTTCGACTCACCGGAAACTGTACAGATGAAGAGTAGTGACATATTAAATGATTTGGAAGTCAAAATTCCAATAATAGGTTGTTGCAATGGTTTAATAGCCTTCAAAACCAACAATAGAGACGGCTTTGTTATCTGCAACCCAACAACAAAAAAGATCCGGAAGGTCCCTCCTGTTGAACATATTCCTCCTGAACATATTCCTCCTGGACGTAATCCTGATTTGATATATAAAGGATTTGGGTATGATCCCGTTTCTGATGACTATAAGTTGGTGATGATGTTTCCACCCTTCGGTCTGCTGAGGGAGAACGCCAACGTCTGGTTAACTAAGATTTACAGCTTCAAGGCTGGCTGTTGGGGAACTTCTTCTTTCCATAAAACCCCATATTCTCCCACCTTCTCCCGAACAAGTGGCAGACTCGTTAATAATGCCTTGTATTGGATTACATGCAGCAGCCATGATGCACGACTTGTTGCTTTTGATCTCACAAGCGAGAGATACCGAGATGTTCCATTGCCATTGCTGGATAAACATTATTATCATCTGGATATTAAGGAATTGGGAGGTTGCCTTTGTATGATTGGAAACCGTCGTGATTATGGTCGTGATTATGATGATACATGGGTTTTGAAGGGAGAATCTTGGACTAAAGTACTTTCCTCTTTCACAATGTCTGAATCTGATGGTGCTACTTTACGGAGCCCCGTGGCGTATTCCAAGTGTGGGCAGAAAGTTTTGTTATGGATTTATTATTACTCAACCAAAAATCGGTCTCTCATGGGGCACAAGTTAGTTTGGTATAATCTCAAGGGGGAGAAAATTGACGAATACATGGAGATTTTGGATTCTCCATACTTCAATTGTAACATTGATGTTTGTGTCAGTAGTCTCGTCTCTCCTATCTAGGGATGAAGAAGCAATGGATTGACTGATTAATTCATGTTATAGGCGCTAAGGGAATTGATTTACTTTCTATTTTGTTTGAAATTGAATTGAATATATTGGAAAGAAAATAAAAGTTAATGGATGATTTTTCTCATGCTTTAAGCTTACATTAAGCTTCTATCTGATCTGCATCACATATATACTAATCTATAAACAAACACATATGTATCTCACACATGATCATAAGATTTCGATGTTAAATTAATAAATATATATGATATAATCTAAAATAAGTTTCGATTGACATTTTATGACTTAGCCAAATTCAATCCATCCTTGATGAAATACTACTTGTTGATCAATAAATTAGTGGCATCAAAAATACTACTTGTTGATCAATTGAATTGCTTATAATTTGATGGCATTGCAATTATTTCCCATACATCCTTGCAATTAGGAAACAAGGCTGAGCCCAAAGTTGCTAGCATTGCAGTGGTGGATTCCTTCCTCAATGGAGTTTATCCTTATACGTTTCTAGCACAAAATCGATCGTTTATCAGATAACATCATCAATCAATGCATGTTGTTTTCTCAGAGTTGTAGCATTATTAAGTTCTGTCAAATGTTGGTATTTGACCAAAACCTATTATGATCAAATCAGTTTAATACTTGGTATTTGACCAAAACCTGAAAAAATCAAGGAGAAATGAAACTTTACCTTGGATGGAGGTGAGGCAGTATATGTATTTGGTTCTCTCATTTCCAGGAAAACTATCAAATACTAGGAATTTCCCTTCGCCGAGAATCCTAATTAACCCCCTCTTCAGCACAGTAAGAAACAAGATCTCCAGACCTAACAACCTTTATGAAACCAGACATCAAAATCAGTTCCTGTTAAGATGACTTGTTCACTTTTGAACTAATTAAGACAAGCAGTAGAACGATCGGTGCTTTAAATCCTTTACTTCCTTTTCACTTGAGTAAAAACTGAAAAGCAATTAAAAAAAAAAAAAGTATGATATACTGATGGAGCACAACAGAGTGAAGGGCAGAGTCGAGGACAGAGGTTATTTATATATTTGCTGATCCAAATTATAAACAATACTATCAAGTTTAAACTTGTAAGTTAAGTTAAGTTTAGTCCTATTCCTAAATTAAATAGGGAAGCAATTAATTAATTTCTAAATATTTGGCGGTTAATTCAGATTTTATTACCTTGGAAATATATGATATACGTAACCGGTTGGCTGTTAATTACAACAAATTATGAAATCTTGACAACTTAATTACCATGGAGACTTTTTTTTTTGAGTAGAAGATAATAGATTCATTAACTCAATAGATCAGGGTTACAAACGCCAGGAGGAAGACTCTCGCAACGCACAAAGTCAGCCTCACAATTAGCTAGCCTATGTGCCAAATAGTTGGCCTCTCTATTTACATGTTCAAAAGAACAAAAATCAAACAGATCAGCCATATCCCGGATCTCAAAAATCAAATGACCACCTTCCCATAGCACCGGATCAGACTTGTTGATTTCTGACACCGCCACCAGAGAATCACTCTCAAATAAACAGTTCTCAAAACCAAATTCAAGTGCAATCTCAAAACCAAGGATGATCGCATGAACCTCTGCATATAATGAACTTGAAACAAACTGTAAATGCCTCGAAGCACATGCTAAAACCGGTCCACTACTATCACGTGCTACCGCCCCCAAGCCTGCCTCTTCCCTAGCAGCACAGAAAGAAGCATCCGTGTTAATTTTAATCATACCTAAGGGTGGTGGAGACCAACTCACTCGCCGAGGTAGAGCAGCCCGATGGTGTTGATCAAGAGGCGGACCCGAAAGCTGCTTCTCCAGATCCAAAATCATCATAGCTAAAGAAGCAGGAGTTGCACAACGCATCTCATGCCCACATTTGTTTCGGTTCCCCCAAATACCCCACAAAGCAAGCAGCAAAATATCAACTTTAGCCAACTCCACTACCCGAGCCATCAAATCAGTCCAAAAATTTTCCCCATCCCACTCTCCAGTGAATTGTAATATAGTTGGACATACAATTGAAAAAACTGCTTTACCTAGTGGGCAATCGAAAAACACATGGTATAGAGAATCTTCCCTTCCATCACACACTGGACAAAAATCATCAATCTCAATACCTCTCACTCTCAAAGCTGACTTAATGGCAGAATATTCCAAAAAATTCGCCAAAACAAATATTTTACCTTTGGCATAACATTAGAGCCCCAGACTGCCCTCCATAATGGCAATCTATTCGCATTATCTGTAACCATATAACCCAAGACTTGTCTGGCCACCACATAAGCAGACTTAACTGAAAAATTTTCCCAGGGGAGATAAGTTCCAAATCAGGCAATCTTCTGTCGGGCCTCGGGGGAATAGGTAAGGATAAAAACTTTCCTCACATCGGACTCATCTTGGAACAAAGCTATCAGCTTCTCCTCACACCATTGTCTACTCTCAAAGTCAATAAGTTCAGCGACCATCATAGGCCCCGCAACCACATCTGCTTTCGGCACTGGGTGATGCAATGGAGGTGAGTCAATCCACCTATCGGTCCATACATCCATACACCCAGCACCAATACGCCAACGCGACCCTTCTATTAAAACACGCCTCCCAGCAAGCAGACTTCTCCAGAGGAATGAAGGATTAGACCCCATCCTTGCAGAATGGAAAATTACCATTCGGAAAATATTTTGCTCGCAGCACCCTATAACACAAAGAATTTGGATTATGAATTAGGCGCCATCCTTGTTTCGCGAGTAGAGACAAGTTGAAAGCTTCAAAGTCCTTAAAACCCAAACCGCCATCCGCCTTGGACACACACAAGGAATCCCAAGTCTTCCAATGAATTTTCCTCTTATCATCCTTCGAACCCCACCAATACTTAGCAATGACCATATTAAGCTCTTGAATAAAGCTTCGAGGAAACCGAAAAACACTCATAAGATATACAGGGATTGCTTGCGCTATGGCCTGTATCATGACAGCCTTGCCAGCTATTGAAAACAACCTGTTATGCCAATTACGCACCCTCTTAATAAGGCGGTCTTTGATAAAACGAAATTCACGAGATTTGGATTTTCCCACCATTATAGGGAGGCCCAAATACTTGTCCCCATTCGACATAAATTGAACTCCCAAGTGATTCATAATAGCACTCTTCGCTTCATCAGAAACATTTGCACTAAAAAGTATGGAAGACTTATCTATATTGACTTGTTGGCCAGACGCTAGCTCAAAAGCTTGTAGGATGTCCAAAACTCTGTCGCATTCCTCCAAAGTAGCTCGTAAGAAAAGAATACTATCATCTGCAAAGAAAAGGTGAGTAACCCGAGGGGCCGAACGAGCCACCGATATGCCTTGAATCAAACCCTCCCCATCCGCACTAGTTATCAAACTAGACAGACTTTCCATACAGGTAAGAAATAAGTAGGGAGATAAGGGATCTCCTTGTCTAATGCCACGGGTTGGCTCAATTCCACCACTCGGCTTACCATTCACAATAATCGAATAAGTAACACTCTGGACACACGCCATTATCATAGTAACCCATCGACTCGGAAAGCCCATCTTCTTCAAGCATTCCTCCAAGAAGTCCCACTCAATGCGGTCATAGGCCTTGCTTAGATCTAATTTCAAAGCCATCTGCGCCCGTCGACCAGATCTTTTATTTTTCATAAAATGAATTGTTTCAAACGTTATCATCGCATTGTCATAAATCATTCTACCAGGCACGAAAGCACTCTGATTCTCTCCAATAATAAGAGGTAGTACTAATTTTAAACGATTAGTAAGCGCTTTCGAAACAATTTTATAAATCACGTTACACAGACTAATAGGTCGAAAATCCTTGGCCATTTTTGGTACATCTACTTTAGGAATTAAAGCAATATGAGTATGATTGATCTCCGGTAACTCAACACCATTATTAAGGAAAGCCAAGGCCATAGCCACAATATCCGGACCAACAATATCCCAACATTGTTGATAAAAAGCAGGGGAAAACCCATCAGGGCCAGGAGACTTACCACCTTCCATACCGAATTCAGCCTCTTTGAATCTCTTGAAGCCGTAAAGTCAGCATTAATAATTCGGCACATCCTCTCATCCATGCGAGCGTCGACATGGTCCAGGACATACTTGATACTGCTCTGGTTCGGTGAAGAAGTAGTGAAAATATCATTAAAATAACTTAAAAGTACCTCTTCAACCTCAGCAGATTGAGTAACCCATTCTCCATTAGCATTCAAAATCCCAGAAATAGTGTTCCTTCTCCTCCTTGCTGAAGCAAGCGAATGGAAATAGCGCGAATTTTTATCTCCTTCTTTGAGCCATAGAGCTTTAGACCTCTGTCTCCACATCATTTCTTCTTGAGCAAACAGAATATTAAGATCAGCCTTGCACCGCTCCAACTCCGATCCACCAGTGCCAGACAACCCCCGATTATACGCCACCTCATACTCCTTTTGTTTAGCAGCAAGAGAATGCTTAATATTGCCAAAAATCCTTTTATCCCAGTTAGAAAAAGCCTCTGCACAATCAACAAATTTCCGCATGATGCCAGGTTGCCTCCCACTAGTCCAAGAATCCCTCACAACTCTCCTAAAATCATCATGCGAAAGCCACATATTCTCAAATCTGAACCTTTTTTGCCTAGCGACATCAACTGGAGGCTGATTCGAAATTGTAAAGACCAGAGGAAGATGATATGACACCGTAGTAATAACATGTTTCTCGCTTGAATGCCCAAACAACTCCCACCAGGAATCCGTCACCAGCCCTCGATCTAATCGTTCAAAAACCATCTCACCATTAATCTTTTTACTCCACGTCAGTCTAGGCCCCAAAATAGGCAACTCCCGAAACCCACAATCCTCCACCACAGTATTAAACGCCTCCATTTGTCTATAAGGACGAAGTGAACCACCAACTTTTTCATCACTCAACAAAATCTCATTGAAATCACCTGCACACAGCCATGGCAAAGAAGACTGTTCTTTAAGCAAACGCAACAAACCCCATGATTCGTGCCTTAAATTTGTCTCTGGTCTGCCGTAGAACCCAGTAAACCTCCAACAATTTTCAGTGTTCATACCAATACAAGCATCAATATGGTAACTGGAATAAGATAGAATATTAACATTGATAGTGTTAGACCATAAAAGAGCTAAACCCCCAGCCCTCCCTCGACAGTCAACCGAAAGACAAGAATCATACCCTAACCGAGATCGGATCCAGTCCATCTCGTTTTATTTTTTTTAGTTTCAGATAAAAATAATAATTGAGACTTATTACAAGAGACCAAATTGGTCAGAAAACGAACTGTACGAGAGGTCCCAAGCCCTCGACAGTTCCAACTAATACAAATCATTGGTGTCGGCAGAGATGGTTCTCATTCTCCATCTCCGCCGCTGTCCATGATTAACAATAGAATTTCCTTCTGCATCACTCTTCTCAGCTACAGGTAACGCAGAAGCTTCAGCAACCTCTTCCCTCTCACGCGATCGCTTGACAACACCTCCCTCATCCGTTTCCATCGGGCTGACCCCATGTCCCCTCCTCTTTTTGCCCCTATGAATTTCCTCTGCCTGACAAAGAGCTTCAAAGGTATATTTAGGCGTGACTTTAGCCACTTTTTTCCACTTCTTGCACTTTTTTGGGTTTTGAAGCATCCTGAGCACCAAAAACAAAGGAATAGTTCTCAGCCAAACTCTGCAGCAAAGCCTGGACCTCATTAGCTCCCTTCTCAACGGAACCTCCAAGGCCCATAACATTGGGCCCAGCTGTTAACCCAGTGGCTGCCAAAGAAGTCTCCCCATTTGATGGCCCAATACCAGGAATATTTGGGCAGATTCCACCATTATTCAAAGGAGTAACATCCGGCCTACGGTTAGCATCTCTACCCAACGTGGAAGCTCCAACCACTTCATGAAGCACGTTTTCATTGCCACGATCATTCGACTGTTGCAACTCCCTCCGAGATAAAAGGGGACTAACCTATCCCCTCCTAGTTTCAGGGTCCTTAATTACATCGATAGTCTCCACAATCTCTTTGCCACGTCGCTTGGAAGTTACCTCAACTTCCTCATTCTGTTCCGAGATTTGCTCAACTACCTTAACTGGAATTTTGGAAATGATCTCACAGGACTCATCATTCATCCCCAAATCACGCGCCACCTGCCTCCCTCGGAAAGCCAGATTGTCAAGGAGGCGGCCTCTCTGTTCCGATCCCCTTCGGAGCATCTCACCCCCTCCGATTGAAGATCCTGCCGGTAACGTCTGAGCCCCATCACATCGGCCCATCCCCGATCTCCCTAGAGGAGAGAGACCAGACCCATAAGCTCCCATTTGAAATCCACCATCACCGCCCCCCTCAAAACGACTCGGCCGGCTAAGGGACTTCGACCCCGATGAAGGAGTAGGACTCACCTCCCTAATGAAGCGTCGTGATTTAGGCATAGGAGTTTCAGCTTTAATACTGGCTGAGAATCTTCTCACCGAAAAGCCCTGAGTTAGCTTTTGTTCAATGGCTTCTGGGCATTCCCCCTCCTGGTGGATTAGAATCCCACAAACATAGCATAGATCAGGAGTTTTCTCATATTTGAACTTAACATCCAATTCCCCTTCAGGTGTTGTTAGCGTAGTACCCTTCTCAATAGGTTTCTGGAGATCAAGTTCCACTCGGATCCTAAGAAAACGACCATAAGAACGATCAATATCTTGCACATAACCCATTGATTCCCCAATAGCCAGCCCAATCTTATCAGTCATCATCAATGGAGGGAGTTCAAACACACGAATCCAAAATGGACAAGCATCAAAGACAACATTCTCCGGTTGTTTAAACCCATCGTAAGCCGACAGCACTAGCAAGCATTTTTGAAAACACCATGGCTGAGAGACAAGCACGCGATCCTTATCGACCTTATCTTCAAATTTGAACAGGTATAGCCTGTTACCCACCTCCTGAACTTGGAAGCCAAAATCAGGCTTCCAAGCTTGGAACATTGCGTTCCTCAGACCTTCTAGATTAGCAGCTTTCTTAGAGAAAAGCTTTCCGAGGAGGTAAAACCAGGTAATCTCCCCTTCTTCCTCATCAATCCATTCCTGAGCGATAACTATTTTCTTTTGAGCAACTTCTCGCCCTTCCTCATCCCCACCCTCTTGAAGCGAGAGCTTTGAGCACATGTTTGAGAGGGAGCCTGCCATTGCCAGAAAAACAAACAGAAAGAAATCTCGCAGAAACAGAGACCGAGAACACAAGAAACCGAATAGATAGTGAAACCACCAATACCAGATATGGAATAAATAGAAGGGAAACCAGCCATCACCAACGTTCAAGTCACAATTTTGAAATTGAAATTTGAAAACAAGATAAGAGATCAAGTGACCAGATAGCACAACCTTACGAAATCTCAACGATCCTAAGGGGAAAAGCTTGTACAGAGACAAGGGAGGACTCCCACCGGAGAAAAATGGGGGAGAGACAGAAGCAAGAGAAGGAGCTGAGGACTCCATTTTGGTATTGAAGGGTGTTAAAGTTGAAACTACTTGAAACTACCAATAGTTTTTCAAGGTGTTTTACCATGGAGACTTAGTTTTTGTATTATTAATAATTTTAAAAAGCCACCGACTTATATTATATTATATATCCCCTATAAAAGCCATCCTAATTGCTCCCGATTCTGATATCTCTCCACCTAAATTAGATTGCATTGCACCTCTGCCCTACGTTTCAAATCAGTAAGAGGTTTGCTTCCCTTTTCTTTTTCTTTTTCTCTTTTTTCAAGATATAATACCAAAACGACATGTTTGATCCTCGATTCCCTTATCTGTTTATTTTTTATGCTTTGCATCCTTTTTTTTTCTATGTGTTGTCAGGTCTAATTCGTGGTTTCTTTTTTTCTCTGTTTTCGGTTGGTACTTAGTTTATTACTCAATTTTTGATCACTCATCTGAGTAACTAACAATAATGGCTTTTTTAACCAAAACCAATTTCAGATTAATTCCTTGCGACTTGAGTGTTCGTTGTGAGCAATTGGCGATTCCTCTCTATCAATCATGTCTCAAGTTGAGCATCTTAAATCACATGAAGCTTCTGCGAAAGCTAGTGACGTAAGATTAAGCTTAATATGCTGTATTTTTCTAATTTTGTATTTCAATTTTTTTTAAGCATTAATTTGTTCGCCGTTTAGTGTCTGATTCTTATCTATGATCGGTTTTGTTCATGCCTGCCTTACGACTTCTTTGTGTTGATTGCTATGCAGCTCCTTCATCGTCCCGATTTAATGAACCAACTTCTAGGAGAGACGGTAAGTAGAGTTGACTTGCTTGGTTAGGGTTATCACTGTCATGTTTTTCATATACTAATATATGATACGGATATGCTCATTTAATATAATTGGCTATGGTTTGTTATAGGTCACCCCAATCATCATACCACCTGATTGTCAACTCATCTTGATTGGAGAAATAACTATGTACATGATGTATTAAGTGAAATTAGAGATCAAGGAAAGTATGGTAAGTAAATTTAAATTGGTGTAATAAATATTTCAATTGGTTTTTGTTTATGTTAAACTTTTTGGTAACTAAACCAATCTTTTCTCTTTTTAGGTTGTGCTTGGTCAATTGTGGCAGTTGAGGCCGTTGAAGCACAATACAGAAGGTATCGTGGACCTTTACATCTATTATCTCATCAAAATCTACTTGATCGGTGCACAATAGAAGACCCTGAGTTTGCTTATTACTGGTGGTCTCGTGGAAATAATCTAGTTTATAGCGCACAAGATTATCCTCTTATAAGTAAACGTTCAGCCAAACATCTAGCCACGGTCAAGGTAAGTAAATTTGGATTTTTATATGTCAGTTATAAAACCTTGACTTTGTTGAATAAAGTTCAATAACGTGACATTTTTATTACAGCCACTTCAGCAACCGGGTATACAAATTTATGGTTATATGACCATTCCTGCATTAAATAGACAACTCGTGATGAGACATCTCAACAAGTATCCACTAATCACTTATATGGAACTTTATCCGTCATTGCTTAATCTTGATGCTGTAAGTATCGTCTTTTTTTTTCTCATCCATATAATAAATAATACTAAACATATACATTCACGAATTCTTCTTAGTAAAAATATAAGGCTATTTTAAAAAAAAAACTTGTAGCTTAATCAAATTCATATTATTATTATAATTATTATTTATTATTTAATATTCATTTATATATATCTTTCCGCAAATAATAATATATAGCATGTTATTCTAACACATATATAGTAGCTCATCTCATTCTAAACATGAAGTTAGTCATGTGTCACATGACATTACTAATTGATTGCTCTTAATTTGAATGTAGAATACCGTTTATGAAGGGCCAACCTCTTATGACCTAGTTGAGTGTATAAATTACAATCATCCTGTTCTTCTGGTTGGTTATGGAACTGATTATGTTACTAGAAAAAATTATTGGCTTGTGAAGAATTCATTGGGAAAGAGATGGGGAGATAATGGATATGGAAAGGTGAGCAGAGACATCAAGTTTAAAGGAGAATTTTTGTTGAAAGAAGATATGACTTTTCCAAAGGTCACTCAGGATGAGGATCTCTATCTATCATGATAATCTTTATCCCTGAGAATACCCAAAGGTGTTCCAGATTTCATTATTTATTTTATTTGATTAGATAGTTTTTTTTTTAGTTTTCATGATTTTTGCTCTAAGAATAATTAATGTTTGCATAAACTATTTTCAAATTATTATTAATGACTTTTCAATCCTTTCAAAATAGTGGATTTATATTTTATATAAGAAGAAAAAATCATCTCCTCTTTATTCTTTTTTGTTTATTATGTTGTTTTTCGTTTCCTCTTTACTTTTTGCACAAAAGCATATTAAACTGTCACTACAAACAAAATGTCATTTACCAACGGACACTTATACCTACGGTCATTTGTCGTTGGTATAGAGATCCTATACCAACGGAGTTTTACTTACTAATATATATAAGACATATACCAACGCTCAGGTCATCTATTGGTATAGATTAGGGCTATTCAAACAGCGCTTTATTAACCGTAGGCATTGGTCTGTAATATACCAACGCCAAGAATAACGTACGTAGCTATAGACCAAAAGCAAAAAATTGATAAGTTGATATTTGTAAAAAAAAATACTGCCAGATTTTACTTGTGGCGGGAGTCAATTTTTACCAAATTAAATTTTGGGTGCTAAAAAAATACTATTTATCTATTGTAGGTATAGGAAATATATATACCCACACCCACTTTTTATAACCGTTGGTATAGGAGTATTACTTACTAAAATTTGGCAAAAGGAAGGTAAATATAGAAAATAAAAAAGCTAAAAATTGGGAATTTTTTAGAAAACAAAAATCAGGCTTTTGTTTTAGGATTTTGCCTAAATTCCTAATTAGATTTGGTTTAGGATTTTTCTAGAGTTTTTTGATTGGTGGACAAGAATCCTAATAGGAAAGGGATTCTTGGAGGCCAAGTTTGTGTTAGTATAAATAAGCTGTTTCTGTTTAGATTGTTGTGTGTGAGATAGAAAGAGTTGTATTGTTGTAAGAGAAAGCTAAGATAGCTTTAGGTTGTTGTGAGAGAATCACCCATGTTGGGTTGATTAGATTGAGAGTTTGTTAGAGAGATTGTTATGATTGTTGATTGTAATTGATTGATTTGATAGTGCAGATTTGTGGCATAGGTCCACAAGAAAATTTTGCTTTGTTGTTTCCGCTTTAATTATTTGTTTGGTTAATTCCTGGGATATCTGAAGTTACAACAAGTGGTATCAAGAGCCTGGTTGATTAGAGATGACAGAAAGCGGCGGATCAGCTTTGAAGTTTGAGATCGAGAAGTTTAATGGAACGAACAGTTTTCAGATGTGGCAGAGTACGATAACAGATGTGTTAGTACAACAAGGATTGGGAGATGCGCTTGAAGCTGATAAGCCTTCCGCGATGAATGACAACAGGTGGAGAGATATTCAACGAAAAGCAGTAAGTACAATTCGTTGTCTCCTGCTACTGAAATTAAGTATGATGTGTTAGATGTGAAAACCCCAAAGGAGTTGATGGATAAGTTGGAGTCGATTTATATGTCAAAATCGATTACTAACATGTTATGTTTGAAGAGAGAATTATTTGGATTGAAGATGAAAGCAGGAACAAGTTTAAGGGCACACTTAAACGAGTTCAACAGATTGGTTACTCAGCTGGCAAATGTGGATGAAGTCATGAAAGAGGTTGATAAAGCAGTTTTGTTGATTAATTCTCTTACCGACAGGTATGATCCTGTGACTAGAGCTTTGATGGTTGGTAGAAAAACCTTGAGCTTGCAAGATGTGACTTCTGCAATTTTTTAGTATGATAGATTGAAAGAAACTGAAAAGAAAGATGAAGAGAATGGTGCTCTGATGGTGGATCGTGGAAATCTAATGGAAGAGATTATAAGGATGATGCAAGATCAAAGCCAAAGGGTAGATTCAATGAAAGAGGAAGATCAAGTTCAAGGCCAAGGGTTGATATGAGTAGCAAGGAGTGCTATTATTGTCATGAGATGGGGCACATAAAAGCCTACTGCAAGAAGTTAATGGAAGATTTGGGGGATTTCATGAAATCTAAAGAGAAGAATAAGGGTGGTGTTAATATTGCTGCTGCAGATAGCTGTGAGGAGTATTCTGATGAAGATGTTGTTTTGATGGTGCAAGAAGAAAAGAAAGACACTAAAGATATGTGGGTGTTTGATTCTGCTTGTTCTGAACATATTTGCACAAAGAAAGAATGGTTTTCGAAGCTTGAGAAGTGTGATAAGCCTGTTTACATGGCTAATAATGGTGAAGAAAAAATTGAAGGCATTGGGAGTGTGAAACTTCGTTTGCATGATGGAAGTGTCAAGATGCTTGGGAATGTAAGGTATGTTCCAAACTTTACAAGAAATTTGATTTCGCTTGGAAAGCTGGATAGCTTGGGTTATGGATATTCTTGCCGAGGTGGAGGCTTGAAGATCACCAAAGGTTCGATGATTGTGATGAAATGAGTGAAGAATTCGAAGAATTTGTATGAGTTGATTGGAAGCACATTTAGAGGAGATGGATCGGTATCTTCGCATCAAATTGAGAAGAAGGATGTGGATTTGCCAACAAAGAAGAAAGTAAGTTTTGCAGATTTGGTTAAAGGGTGGAGCAATTAAGCTTTGATGAAGGAATTTGAGTCAAGGTGGAGATTGTTAGGATTTTGCCTCAGTTCCTAATTAGATTTGGTTTAGGATTTTTCTAGAGTTTTTTGATTGGTGGACAAGAATCCTAATAGGAAAGGGATTCTTGGAGGCCAAGTTTGTGTTAGTATAAATAAGCTGTTTCTGTTTAGATTGTTGTGTGTGAGATAGAAAGAGTTGTATTGTTGTAAGAGAAAGCTAAGATAGCTTTAGGTTGTTGTGAGAGAATCACCCATGTTGGGTTGATTAGATTGAGAGTTTGTTAGAGAGATTGTTATGATTGTTGATTGTAATTGATTGATTTGATAGTGCAGATTTGTGGCATAGGTCCACAAGAAAATTTTGCTTTGTTGTTTTTGCTTTAATTATTTGTTTGGTTAATTCCTGGGATATCCGAAGTTACAACATTTTGCTTTGGGTTCGTTTGCTCAAAAAACCTCGCATTCATCGATTACTTCAGATTTCAGAAGCTTCTCTTCAAGATATATATAACAGATATATATAACAGATATCATCAAGATATATATAACAGATATCAGTTTGATCTACACTTCTTCTCGTGTTCTTTCACTGAAGCATCTGCCTTCCAACTTATAAACAAGTCAAGGGCAGAGTCGAGGACAGAGGTTATATATTTGTTCTTCCAACTTATAAACATAGGTTATATCTTAGTATGTTACTCTATCAAGATAAACTTTATCCTTGAAGAAGACCTAAGAGGCACGCCAATGATTCTCTTTAGTTTTTCATGATTTGTTTCTTAAGGATAATTAATGTTGCATAAGCTATTTTTTAATTATTATTAACGATCCTTTCAAAATAGTGGATTTATATGAGAAAAAAAATCAAGCTCCTCATTATTTTTTTCTTCTGTTGTTTCTTTTTTTTTTCTTTTGGACAAAAGCATATTAAGCATGAAGAACAAGTATTCATATTGATGTTTTTGAAAATGCATAAATTAAATATGCCACCACCTCATGGTAGAAAGAAGAGTTAATAAATATGCTCCGGTTTTATTTGTAACAAGGAAGCTTTCCGCTGGCTATCATTTGTCAATCGAGATGAGAAATTTTCTTAAATTCTTTCATTACTACTATTAATACTAGTATTACATTTTTGTCAATTCAAGGATATTCAAGAGCCATTGATCGTTCTTATAATTAAATAACATCCAAAGAACCACCATGGACAAAGATGTCAAAAACTGCATGCCTGGCTGTTACAAAAAAACAGCACTTCTAGGCAAGCCTCTGTTCCTGCTTTCCCTCCTCGACAGTCTTCTTTCTCCTGAAGCTAAATACCTTAACACCCTGAAGGAAGGTTAGCAGCGGCAAGCACCGAAGTTCTGGAATTGAGAACAGTTGTTATTCCTGCTTTGGCAATAGATATTGTCTGTTGCTCCATAGCTTCATGAATAGCAACCCTAGGTAATATAAAGTCAGTAAAACTCCATAAGTATCTTGTAGACCAACCAAATGCTAATTAGTACTTAAGTTTAAACATTAATTTAACTTACCTATATATCCTCTGGTCTCATCTTATCAAATCCATCAGTACATACTACACCTCCATCTGCCAAAACCATGCCTCCACCTTCAAGATGAAATTCTCGCTGAAATTGCATATATATGCCAAATCGTGAGAAAATTTTCATACATATGAGAAGAGGATGATAACAAAAAAGAACTAGTACTAGAATATTATGTTACAGATGCCAAAGCATATCAAGAACTTACTCAGCTGCTATCTAGAATAACTGATGCTGTAAGACCAGCAGCTGAAATACTTGAGAACTGTACATGGTAATCATAAAACTAATATCAACTTGTGTGGCAAGCAATAGAAATTATAAAATGAAATAGCTTAGGCTAAAAATCCTTGAAAAGTGCCAAAATCTACAGCAAACAACACTTGGTTACAGTAAAGTCAACCAAACAAGAAACATGCAACAAACCTGTGACTTGGCAGTAGATGGATCACCCAGGAGCAACACATTGATATCACCTCTTAATCTCACCCCATCTGGCATATTCTACCAAATCAAGAAAGCCAGTTATGGTGACACTAGATATATAGTAGTAGGTATTGAAGGATATATAGAACTACAAGTTAAGGACATGAAACTTACCTTCCAGCTGGCTGCTCCAAGGAGAAGACAAGCAACAGCCTTCTTGACATCATCATGACCAAATATAGAGGGAGCAATCTTGGAGCATATGGCTTGATATGTATCTTGATTTGAGGCAAATTTCTTAAACCCTTCTATCTGAAAATGATCAAATGCATAGCAAAGATGACGAAGAAGTGAATCTGTTGTAATATTAATGAGCAATTATGCACAGCAGTATAAATCCCCATTATTGTCAATCTCGCACCAGGTACAATTGTTTGAACCAAATGCCGATCCACAGAGAGCAACATGTTTCTGGGAAGCTCCCCAGTAGGTACGTACATCCTTCAAATTAAAAACCAACACGTCATCAAATAAATTCCATGACTCATTATCATATATAATTTCTCTTATAATCAAGATCCTTACCTCAGGATTCTCTTGCAATTTAAAAGTTTGTTGATCAACATACTTGCTTCTATCAGGCACCACAATCCATGGATCAATAGGGCAAGGTTCTTCTCCAGGCTACACACAATTCATAACTTATAAAACAGCTTTGATTGGTCAAAAAAAAATATTACAGCTTTGATTACAAAATAGTCATATTTTAAGAAAACAACTTATATTGTAATAAAGGGAAAAACCTGGGGAACGTGGTCACATGAGATCGTGGAACAATTGCACCACGACCTGGACGGCACGGTACTGTCCTTGGACTTTTACAGTTTTTACAAATTAGTTGCACGTAAGTAGCCTTTGCCTTGACTCTTGAAGCCGCAATGGTAATTCCCGATATCTTCACTAATTGTCATATATATTGAGCCTAAAAGGGAAAAAAAGTGGGTTAAAACTGTAATTACGTATCAATCAAACAAACAATCCAAAAACTCATTAAATCAAAGAGCAAATCAGCAAATCCATCCTCTAGCCTAATACTTCTTCTTGTAATATTTCCCTCAAATAGTGAAATATCATTTAGTAGTATCATCATTTAGTAGTATCCGAGGACAGGACATAGGCACATTATTGGCGGAATCTTGTTAAATTCGGTGTTCTCTCCTCTCCTTGATTCTTTATTATTTTGGTGTAGACAATCTAGTCTCCATAATTTCACAACAATTTTTGTTTTTTTTCCTTCTTAAATTTTGATTACAATAAAAAAAATTATTTGTTTTAATAAAAAAATTATTAAACTGTTTAATGGGACCTCCTTTCTTTCGGGGAAAAAAACTGTTTAATGGCACTCGCTTTACACAGAAACAAAGAGCCCCAAATGAAAAAAGCCAACTCAGCATTAACATGGCTTAGATGGAACGATGTCACTTGACGGCACGTGACTAACGGTCTCCCTATTAGGGGTGGATCCAGGAATTGTATGTAGTGGGGGCACACATCATATATACTATAGTATCAACTATATATAAAAAATAAATATAATTTATCTTTTATAAATATTATATAATTTAATTAAATACATAAAAAAAGTTTACAATGAAAATATAACAAAAATTCTATACGAATTTTCATAATTTTTAATTTAATTGAACTAATTTATTCTTATTATGACTACAAAACATAGGAAAGGAAAAAAAGTAGATGACCAACAAGCGATTGATTAAGTGGTACATGGTCTATCTAGACAAGAGCGAGAATATAAGTTAGATCTCCAAAAGCGCATTCATGGGGAAGGTTTTAACCTCTCACGCTCCTGATCCAAAAGTGATTAATTCAGTCCATGATTAGAGATATATACCTTGTGTTAAACAAATAAAAAATGGTATAGAAGGCATATAAGAGTCTTGAAAGGAGTGTGGAGCTAACTATGATTTGTGAAGGATAAAAATGAAACTTTAAAATATAAAAGAACAAAAAATACAAATGACCAAAGTGCGATCAGTCATAGAAAATAATTATTGTGTGTTTGGAATTGATGTGTAAATTATTTAGTTTTTTACTATACTTATTGAATTTTGTTATTTTTAGTGAGGCACAACTGAAATAAAACGCATAAAATTTATTTTTAATACATCTCGGAGGGACTAAAGGATTTCAGTGGGGGCACGTGCCACTGGTGCCCCCATACTACATCCGTCCATGCTCACGATAATGGGAAATTTGGTGTGATTTTGTAAATTAGAGGGAAAGTTGGTGCAATTATTAGTTCAGACGGCAATCTGGCCTAAATTGTCAAAGTTCAGGAGGCAAAAAGGCTATTTAGTCTGAAACTTACAAACGGTCTGACCTTACTAAAGCTGGTCACTAAACCAAAGAGTTTTTTTTGTTTAAACCATTGGTGTAGCCATATTATGAGTTATATAGTCATTTGATAAAAGGAAAATTATACAATACACTGTCAGTGGAGTTTAGCAGACTACACATACGTAGTTTTAAGGTTGACATGTGTAAAATATTCAAATTATATCATTTTCAACATTTTATTTCTATACCACAAGTTTTCACAATCTAAAATCTAAAACATCTGAAATCTAAAACATATAGAATGATAACCTTCTTTCACAAGGGGGTACGGTGTGGCGAAATTGGGGGTCGAAACTTGTCACCTCCAATGGCCAACTTGAAGGGTTATTTATGCAATAACCTAAGGACATTTCAATAGCAAACTACAATTTGGTATTAACATGCAAATTTAATAGATAACATGTAAAGTGAGAGATCAGTTCATAATTTCTTTTTTTTTCCCAAAAGTATCTTCAACTATTGACTGCAAATACAACTAGTAAAATGAATACATATACAAGTACTAAAAGAATACCATTAATAACTAGCGCTGTTAAATTTATTAGTATTAACATGCAAATTTAACAGTGACTAAACATTTTTTTATCTCAGTTAGGAAAGTATTTGTTGCACCGAAATTTAGTAGTATTAACATGCAAGTCCAGTTACTTGAACTGCATTTGTGTCCTTATTTATGACCATAAGATGCCCTTAAAATCCAACTCCAGAAATCGTATAACTCGGGATCAAAAAACCACCATGGAAAGAATGTAAAAGAGCTTCACGAGAAGAAGTTGGATCCTTCTGTGATGTCCGATAAATCTCAACCTTGGTTGATTGTGGTTTGAACATTTCCCCTGAAACTCCCACCTCTTTCTTCAAACTCACTAAAACCTCCTCAACGGCTGTTTGAAACTGCAACAATTATAGAAAGCAACAATATTAGGGTTATAGAATCGACTTTGATGAAGATTGATGGTAAGCTTTGTAAGAATGTTTAACCAGAGAGAGGTGATTGGAGGGAGAGGATTGTACGAGGGAATGGAGATAGGGATCGAAAGAGAGAAAAGTCTTCGAGATGGACCGCCAGTAATTTGCGGTTGTTGAGGAGGAGTTCTTTGTACGGAAACATGATCTCCTCATTCTCGACCTTCTGGAACTCTGTGATGAACTCCTTGAACTTAAGAAGGATGGAGGGGTGGCTCGCGGTGGCTGATGCGGCGGCGGCTTCCGCTTCCGAGACATTTTGTTTTTTGTGTGATCATCCTCTCACTCACACACTTTCTTTGAAATGAAAGAAGAAGCAAATCGTTCTCCCTGAGACAATCCTTGTTCCTAAATCCTAATGTTTTATCTTTTTTTTCTTGAAAACCTAATATTTATCTTTCGATGGGTTCCTTTCGGCGTGGAAATGACCTCGCACGTGCGTTAGACATGGGTGCTCAGTTAGGGTTGAATAGTGAATCTTTATGGACTTAGAATTATGGCACCTGTAATAATAATAATAATAAACAAGTTGGTCGGCCCGTGTTGGCGTGTTGGGCATCTTTGTATTTTTATTTTAAAACATATTTTGTTTATTGTAGTTCTTTTTTTTTTTGGGTTGTCATGGACTCTCTATATCAAAATATCATCAGCAAACTTTATTTTATGAAAACTATCTTTATAAAGGAAAAGAGTACATGTTCAACACATGATTTTTCCACCCAAAAGTTTGGACGGTTGTATTTATATGGAAGGAGATGCACAATGATTTCTTCTATTAAAGATGTTCCTAAAAATTAGATCAAGTTGTTCTTAACATATATACATAACTACTTTCAAAAGTAATATTCATTTTCATGCAAAATATAAATACTTAAATGTCCAAAGTGCTGCTTAAAACAATGATCTTCAATTTCCCTTCCCAATTCTTCTATCTCCCTTCTTGGCTGCATCTTGTAATCTGTCGAAATTTATATAGGTGGTCAGAAGTTATTTGTGATAACTTTAATCTAGTAAATATCTTCGAAAGGTCATGTTACGTACCTCTTTACTGGGTATCACTTTCTAGATCTTCAGAATGTTTACCTTAATTTCATTTTCAGTTTGTATTCTCCGTTGCAGTGTGAGGTTCCTCAGGTTCGAAAAGATCCAGATTATGAGCAGGCAAAATATCTTGCTTTATAAACTCCTGCAGCTAACCCTGCCAATCCATTAGTCCATAAACAATTCAACCAATGTTCCAGCTAACACAAAAAGTAAGCAAGCCAATGGGTTTGGTCTGAATTAGTTGGAAAAAGTAAATAAGATGTCTGATTTTAATTCCTAAAACGACTGTCATGTTAATTATTCATTTCTTCACCCAACAATATAGTTAGGGCTGAAATAAAATCATCCAATGTTCATACACTGAATTAGCACACAAAGAACCTATATATGGCTCCTTATTGCAGTAAAAGGATAGTTTGATTCTCTTTCACTAAGGATTGTACATTGCAGTTTGATTTTCTTTTGATTAATTGCTTTCCCTGATTGAAGCTTCCTATGTGACAGAATAATTTTTATATGAGTTACACTACTTTTGAGTTTCTAATAGAAACCAAATCAATGCAAACAGCCAAAGTATAATAGCATTTCCAATAAAAAAATATAATAATTTAAACCAATTCCAGCAAACATCCATTATATATTAACAATTTAGAAAGAGCTAAAGGAATAAAATGAATACCTTTAAATAATTCTTCCCAATTAAACAACATTAGTAAAATTGAGCCCATAGATAGCAGAAGCAATTAGGAACTAACTAATTTGAATAACACGTTTAAATAACAATTGATATAATAAAATCTAAATTTAGGAATCATTCTATGAAGAAAGAAGTGAATATACCTGCAAGTAAAATTGAGCCCATAGATAGCAGAAATTGACGACGTAATTACATGAAAAGGAAGGGGAACAAACAATTAGAAACTAACTAATTTGAATAACACGTTTAAATAGTAATTGATATAATAAATTCTAAATTTAGGAATCATTCTATGAAGAAAGAAATGAATATACCTGCATTTTTTCTCAATCGAATGAAAGCAGCAGTCCAACCAATTCCACCAAATTGTGGCGAAGAGAAAACCCAACGAAATGGAATAAACAACCAGAGGAGTTCAGAATTGGAATGACGATTGTTTACTCAGCATTCAATTCAACCATCAATGTGAATTGATTCATCCAACCCAAAAAATGGGAAAAGAGAAATCATCCAAGCATTATATCGACTAAAAACAATTAACAAACCATCACACAAACAAATTAAAGAAAACGAAATTAGAAATGAAAAGCTTTATAAGACTAGGCATTTGAAACGAAATGTTAAAAAAAAGAAAAGAAAATTAAGGAAAACCTTGAATCATTTTCTGGAAATCTGCAATGCTTTGTGTCGAAACGTTCGGGTCCGGGGAACCCTGCCGAAACGACTTTGGCAAAGGAGTCGCCACTAATTACAATTCTAAGGTGTGATTAGTCACCTAATGACCTCCTAAGCCTAGTTATATCCAAAGCTCGGCAGTGGATCCACTAAACTTAAAGTCTGGTCTTACAACCTAAGCCTAGGTTCGCGAGTCTGTTACATTCACTGAATTATTTTGCTCATTGGACAATTCTTCCTTATGAATTTGTCTTGTCCTGCAGCACCTTTGATTTGTTATGCCCTGTTGGTCCTTGAATGTGTCATTGGTTATTTGATAGCCATAAAATGGGGCAATTTCGTTCCCGTATGTGATCACCTAAACATTTAATAAAACAACATGTTGTTTGTGAACTGTTTTGCACCTTGTACTTCAGAAATTCATATCTTCTTCAATTCAGCTCCAAATGGTGTATTCTTTCAGGGTATGGAAAGCTTGAAGAGTGCTCTTCAACTTCCATGAAGACTACTTTGTCAAATGGAGTCACCTTGGGTGCCAAATTTGAAGTTTTCTCCGACTACAACTGCTGTCCAGGATTTCTGCAGATCTGGAAGGCTATATTGCGGGGCCCACATCTCCCTCATCTCAAATCCGAATCGTGTCATTCTTGTGCCCAAATTGAATCCCTAAGAATCCTCTACAACTTCCGTTCACAAAGTTTTTCCGTTCGAGCTCCCTAAGGTAATCGAATTTGCATTTTTCGGGGACTGCGCTGTTGGCAATTTGCTTTGGTTGTTTGCTTTGCCTCTAACTTGTATTTTTTGCTTTGTTGTTGTTGTTTTTTTTTAGTAAAAGCTTATGTAATCTACTTTGGGTGGTGTAACAACAATATTATAGAAGAAAAAGAGCACCAATTTGCAAATCAAAGGCCCAATTTGTAAATCAAATGCCTTGTATTTTCACTTTTCAATGTAGTCAAAGCACATGCAAATGTTTAAATGTAAATAATATGCATGTAACTAGGGAAACATGTAATGCAAAGTGTTATGCTATATGATATTACCTCAAATTCTAATATGTCTTCTAATTATGGTACTAATTTAAAGGGACTAATTAGATATGCAAAGTAAGAAAGTGCTCTACTAACCAAAATGCAAATTCCATTTCCATGTGCTTTTTTTCAACTAACACCATCTTCAAAATTATGTAAATTTCACTTATGCAATGTCTAACTAATTGCTAAATTGAGGGTTAATTAATCAATGAACTAAATTGAACTTAAGCTACATGATTAAAATGCAACAATACTAAATTACTAAATGAAGCTAAGCCTTGAAATATGCAAAAATGCCAAAGGTGCACATTAAGATATTTTTGGATTTTTTTCAAATGCAATCTAAATGACTAAAAAATGAATTAGCTAATCTAGATTAAAAGTGGACTTAAAATGACCAAAATGCCCCTGGATGTGCCAATGACCAGAATACCCTGGAATGTGCATATGACCAGAATGCCCTTAGTGTAAAAATGACCAAAATGCCCTTATGTGACCCTAATGCCAATTAAGAAATAGATTGATTTAACTTGAAGGATATAGGACAAAAATGGGTGTCTATACTTTGAAACTGAGACAACTCCAGCAAAGGCTCCCATCAACTTTGAATCATTTTCTTAAGCAACATTCAGTCATAATGATGGGTCTAAAACACATAAGAACTGTACATACATTAACAAAACAGTGTGAACTAATACTGAAGGTTCTTTCACTAATTCAATATTGCTATTACAAGAACAAATATATACATAATCTGACTTGTAAAAGCAGACTTCTAGCAAGTTGTTTTCCTCACACAACATACTCATTTTAACAACATTCTTATCTCGTGATCAGCTTAGCTTAAGCACAAAACATGAAACGCAATACTACTATTATCCAATTGCATATAGTTATAGCATATGAAACGTTTTCATTAGGTAGATGAAAACCAAGGAAATCAATGTGAATGCCCCAGCAAAAATGTTTTTCTGAATGCTAAGAGCAGATACTATGCTCCCACCAAGTCCAGACAATAGATAGATATGGCCAACTCGCACTGTCAGAGGAAAGAACACATATATCAGCTATAATAGCATGATGGAGCTAGCTAGATCTCAAAAGAATAACCCAAAACTATAAAGTAAAAACACAACTGACCATGATACTGTTGGAACAAACATATCTATCTACCAAGTGCAATTAATGGGTCAAATATAAGGCGATATGTGATATTTTATTTTGTTGATTGATCAAGACTGACCCAACACTTGCACATCCAAATGTTACATACTGAAATACACATTATTTGAGGTAAAAGACATAACTTTCATCCTAACAAAAATACATAAAGAATCCACACCATGAACAAACATGTTGTGTAAGGCTATAATCACAATAACTGACCTGGAACGTATGATTCTGTAAAGTTATCTGCTTCAAACAGCTTTCTGCAACAAATACATTCAAATATAACAACATTAAGAACATTTTTGAATAAATTGATCATGCACGAAAGTTTAAAAAAATGTCAAATATTGGAATGAGATAAACCGCATCACACTAATTCACAATGAAAATTCAATTAATATTTTACAGTAATTAAACAACTTACCTGAATAATTTGTGCAGGCTTAATTTAATTTTCTGATAGAGGCCTTCTTATAAATTTTCTTCTTCACCAAATACGCTTTTGCAATTGGCACCTTAAGGATTAAAGTCAACAACAATGTATGAGAATCAAGCATGATATGTCAAGAAAATCATATTGCAAAGTAACTTCAGCCAAACGTAATATAATAATAACGAAGATGAACTAAATGGAATTGAAGATGAACTCAAAAAACCATTCGAATGAGGATCATATGAATAATTAATCAATGAAGTTTTAAACGACAACTTAATTGTCAAATCACAGTCAAAAAGGAATTTCGAATATTAACTCAAGTATTGAAACAAACACTTGTTAGGCAAGGCAATGAGAACATATCAAATAAAAGAAAAGAAAAAGGATATGAAATTGAAATTATATGTGCAATTACTTATTATTGTTGTAACTTCTGCGGTTTCCCCTTCTCCTGCTCATTTTGCTTCTGGTACTAATTCTATCAAAGATATCAATAACAACTGGGTTAGGTGCATTTAAAAATAAGCATAAAAAAATTTGGATCGAAAAAATAAGAGATAAACTCTACATTCTCAAGATACAGTTTATCTTCTTAACATATAGCTCTTCAACTTTGCCCAAACGCAAACATAAAAAATCTTGAAAAATGCTTTATATTTGGATTAATTTATCTATTTCTTTTTTTTTCATGGATGTGCTTCATTATGAAATCCAATTCTAAAGTGTGGCACCCGGAAAAACTAACTCCATTAGTGGCACCATCGAAATGAACCTTCATTGAAAATAGAACAATTAGAAACTTCGCTCCACTTCAGCCAAGAAATCACTCTCTTCACAGAAGACATAGAGCAAAGTGACACACTAACTTTTTAAAAAAGATGTTAATAAAAGCAAACAAAGAAAGCTCACTTGTTGCAAGTAAATTGGTTTTGGCCAAATTCCTAAAATCCAACAACTCGCAAATCAACATACTATTTTAATAAAGCCATATACAGAGAATTTATTTTCTTTAATAATTACTTTTAATATTTACCTGTATCAAGAAGCCTAACGACAACATCTCCTTTAGGTTGGCTCAAATATCACTTTGACTGAAACCAAGGAAGTCCCAAGACCTTGCCGTCGAAGTTGGAACTGAACTGGTCTTTAGCAAAGTTAGAGGCTATAAATAAATTATTAAGAATTCAAATCAAGCGCTAATAATCAGATTTGAAAAAAAGGATGTAGATAAATTAGAGGTTGTAAAGACCACAGAAATCAAAGAGAATGGGTATCTGCTTTGAGTAATTGATCAATGAATCAGGTAGTATTGCAGATGCATTCATCAAGCAAAACCTTTGAGTTTTTTGGCGAAGGAGTTGAACTGGTGAAAGCCAATCTCAAATATCCCAAAACGCATAAAAAACAAATCTGAACAAGGTTGTATTTCTAGTGTTTTTGTGTTAAAATAATTACTACAGTGAAATCAAAGAGAGTCCAGAAATAGTAGATAGAGAGAAGACAATGATTGGTGGGGTTTAGCCTTAGTTCGTAACCCACCCTTACTTACACCCTTACTTAGAGAGGAAAGAGTGAAAACTTAATAGAGTTTTTTCGGTAATTTAGGTATTGGGAAAAGACCAAAACGTTTTGTTCTCAATCCCAACATCAATCAAAGTTTAGGGCTTAAAAGTAATTTGATGAGTGCTAAAAGACCAAAAAGTTTTATTATCTAGCTCCTCATCAATTCTTGATGGAGTTTTTTAGTAATTCCATTAACCTATTCAAATAATATGTAGCATACAT
>AWUE01016495.1:0-15726 GCA_001974825.2 Corchorus olitorius
CTTTTCATATTAAATTTTGTAATTAATATTTTACATATATTGAATGATGATTGATAATTATTTTTAATTTGAATATTGTACCTATATTTTTATTCTACTAATCTATAAAAAGTAAATAATTAAATTAAAAATAATAAATGTATAATTAATAATTTAATAAATAATTGAAAATCATATATAATACATTTTTATGTTAATATTCTAAAAATTTAAAGGATTTATAAATATTGAAAAAATAAATTTGAAGATTTAATTATATGCTTTTATTTATACTAATACTCTTAATGGTAATTTTACATCTCATCTCGCCACCACACCAAACATACATTTTTCATCACTATTTAAGTTCTTAAAGCTACAATTCTAAATTCATATGTAGAGTAACTAATCTCTCCATTTCAATCTCCTCACACCAATCTCACAGCTCTACCAAATTAAGTTTCATTTGAGTCTCACCAATAGAGAACTCAGCTGCTTTTGGAGCTGCATTAAACGTTCCAAAAGCCCTCCGAAACATAAATCAATGTCCAAAACTAGTTAAGGAAACATACATGATACATCACCAACTTTATGTAACCTCACACGTGTACAACTATACTAACAAAAGCAAATGAGCAGTTCCATGCTCAAAGGTATCAATTGAATTCACACATTCACAATCTAAAACCTTTTTTTTTTTTGGAGGGAATCACGATCTAGAAACTCAGAGTTTATGCTACTACTACTAGAAATAGAATTAATTAGATTGACATTAATTCAAACTATTGTATAAGAAATATATGGTAAAAAAATTATCCCAAAAAAAACACTTAAATGGGCCGTCTTTAGCGAAGATTTGGGTTAGGATGGAAATATGAGGTTGGGCTTGCAAAAGAAGAGACAACTTAAGTCTTAAATTATGAATAAATAGCGTATCTTGTCTTCATATTAAATTTACAACTTAATTTAATAGTATACTAATACAGATCAGAAACGCCGAGAATGCTATGATAGATTCCCTCCCTCGGCCAAACCAAAGGTACAGTTATCACATGCTAGCTTTTTTTTTTTTGTTTTTGGAGGAAATGATAAAAGTCATGTCACCAGGCCAGCATTACTGCATTAGAATTGGTGATTGTTGGGAGGCTAAGATAATTGATCCTAATCAGTAAATAGGCCCACCAACAGGCAACAACAGCATGTTATATTTTCCGAACAATAATATGCCTTTCTCGTTGGTATTCCACTTCACCTCTCTGATGCATAATTAAGATGGCTCTTCTTACCTGCCAAACACAATTAACAATGACATTATTTTAAATACAAAGACCAAACTCAGCTGCATCCATTAAATGGATCATGAAGAAATGCAGTTTTTAAGATTATGTTTAGCTTGTATTCCCATATGTTTACTAACGTGCTAAATTGAAATCCAACTGAAATCTTGGGGCTACTTCTAAAGCATGATAAAGGGTCAAGATTAAGCACATGGCTGATAGTCAGAACATTTGGAATCATAAACCAGAGGTCAATTACTATTACTCAGCAATATTCAAGCTGACTCATCACTTACCATTGATTCATTCATCCCCATTCTAGTAAGGTCATCAATCAGCCTTCTTTCTGATATGCGATTCCCGATTCCCAATCTTCTCTTGATCTGGTTTTCCGCTTGCTGTTTATGTTAAGATTGTTACCAAATTTAGAAAGAGCATACCACTGTGAGAAAAAGCTCAGTAATGATGTATGTAAAAGGAATGGTACTAATTAAAGTCTACAAACCTTGATGTCGTTGGCCATATCTGGAGTGATATTTATTTGTTGGTTTATCCCAGAACGTGCAGCATCCATTGTAGAAACTTTGAAAAGTCTTAATGCTTCTGCTACATCACCTTCAGTGGCAACATGTGACCTAATAGACATTTCAAGTTAACAGTAAAGGTGCAATATCTAATCTAGTCTGGTATATCAAAAGTGGCCACTAGATATCAATCTAGTTATACTAGTGTCAGAGCCTTGTTCACGAAAAACTTGCAGTGATTTTTCTATTGCAAGTGTTTGCAACTAATTTTTTAGTTATACTTACAATTTCATTTTTGCAAGAGCCTCGCTTAACCTTATGATGGCTTCCAGCTGCCTCACTGTGATGGGGATTGCAGCAGCCTCTCCAGTTTCATTTGCTTGCTGCCTCATTCCCTACAAAAATATCCATATTGATTGCTAATGTTAGATAATCAAATTCAGACAGCTTCTGGTGTTAATGGGCAGCAGGCCAGGGCCCCTTTTGTTAGTTTAATTAGGTCTCAAACTAAATGCAGAATATACTCTTATTTAGGGTTGAAGTTTGACTATACCCTTCTGATATCAACGTAATCACTCTGGAGTTTAGCACATGCAGCTTCTGAAAGGCGAGGATGGCATTCTGTTCGACAATATTGTAAATACCTGTAAATTTTGCGACTCAATTAGCAAGCACAAACAAGGTAGCATAATGTTGGATATGGTCAAGTAACTTCTACTCTTATGAAAAATTGAAAGCCACTACATTTTAGGTATACCTTTTCAGCCAATTCTCTTCTTTAGTAGGTCTACTATCAATGGATGCGGTCTCAGCAGATGCATGGACTTTTATGATGTGACTTGCTATAATCTGCAAAAGGAGAATAGAAGTTCAAAGACCTTGGTAGAAGCATTTGGAAGTCTTGATAAAACTGTAAGCCAATGTTCTCATTTTGTTCTTGTAGCACTAAAATAAAATAATCACTGTTTAGTTATCGAGACATAAGACAATTCTGTCAACCAGTTCTTAGTAAGCTAAACTAATGTCACTTAAAATGTTTGGGGTAGTATGGGAGAATAAAGGTGAATAAAATAACCATAAACTACCTTGTCTTGGTCATACATCCTGATATCTTTCACAATAAAGATCAAGTCAAATCTTGAAAGAATTGTAGTCTGCAAATCGATATTGTCCTGTGCTGACTGCAAGATTATAATATTTCTTTCAGTTGCCTAATAGCAGTATCAAGCATAAATTGAAGAAAACAGGAACTGCAGCTAAATACCTTAAGATCATCATAACGCCCTGAAGGAGGATTAGCAGCGGCAAGCACCGAAGTTCTGGAATTGAGAACAGTTGTTATTCCTGCTTTGGCAATAGATATTGTCTGTTGCTCCATAGCTTCATGAATAGCAACCCTAGGTAATATAAAGTCAGTAAAACTCCATAAGTATCTTGTAGGCCAACCAAATATTAAGTTTAAACATTGATTTAACTTACCTATCCTCTGGTCTCATCTTATCAAATTCATCAATACATACTACACCTCCATCTGCCAAAACCATGGCTCCACCTTCAAGATAAAATTCTCGCTGAAAATTGCATAGATATGCCAAATCGTGAGAAAAATTTCATACATATGGGCAGAGGATGATAACGAAAAAGAACTAGTAATAGAATATTACGTTACAGATGCCAAAGCATATCAAGAACTTACTGAGCTACTATCTCGAATAACTGAAGCTGTAAGACCAGCAGCTGAAGAGCCCTTTCCAGAAGTATAAACAGCTATAGGAGCTGTCTTCTCAACGAACTTGAGAAACTGCACATGGTTATCATAGAAAACTAACATCAACTTCTGTGGCAGGCAATAGAAATTATAAAATGAAATAGCTTAGCCTAAAAATCCTTAAAAAGTGCCAAAAACTACATGGAGAACCAACTGAGAGAGGGCTAAAGGAGTCAGCACAGAAAACAACACTCAGTTACAGTAACATCAACCAAACAAGAAACATGGAATAAACCTGTGACTTGGCAGTAGATGGATCACCCAGGAGCAACACATTGATATCACCTCTTAATCTCACCCCATCTGGCAAATTCTACAAATTCAAGAAAGCCAGTTATAATGACACTAGATAGTAGGAATTGAAGGATAGAACTACAAGTTAAGGACATGAATCTTACCTTCCTGGCTCCTCCAAAGAGAAGACAAGCAACAGCCTTCTTGACATCATCATGACCAAATATAGAGGGAGCAATCTTGGAGCATATGGCTTGATATGTATCTTGACTTGAGGCAAATTTCTTAAATTCTTCTACCTGAAAATGGTCAAATGCATAGCAATGATGACGAAGAAGTGAATCTGTTGTAACATTAATGAGCAATTATGCACAGAACTACCAGACATAAAAGTTCATATAACCAACTCAGTTCAAGATAAGCTTGCTATGGAACATTTAAGTAGCACTATCATGCATCCAGTTGATACAAATGCAAAAAGCATGATGCAATTAGAAAAACTAATTAAAGTAGGGGATGCAATTTCTTAAACGAACAAGATGTTTACCTCTTCTTGTGTGAAAGTGGCAGGCCCTCGAGAACTGGCTTCATTTGTTTCTTCCATTCCAACCACCCTGATATAAGGCTGTCTAACTGCTACTGCTCCTTTATGGCTACGTAAAATTAGATTAATTTAGAACTTCAATCAAAAGAGAAGGATAAGAGCTAAGATACACAGCAAACTTTGAACAAATAGGTATAAATACATACTTAGTTGATGAATTGGCAGCTTGAAAGATACTATAAATCCCCATTATTGTCAATCTCGTACCAGGTACAATTGTTTGAACCAAATGCCGGTCCACAGAGAGCAACATGTTTCTGGGAAGCTCCCCAGTAGGTACATCCTTCAAATTGAAAACGAACACGTCATCAAATAAATTCCTTGACTCATTTCATATATTATTTCTAATATAATCAAGATCCTTACCTCAGGATTCTCTTGCAATTTTAAAGTTTGTTGATCAACATACTTGCTTCTATCAGGCACCACAATCCATGGATCAATAGGGCAAGCTTCTTCTCCAGGCTACACAATTCATGACTTATATTACAGTTTTGATTACAAAAAAGCCATATTGTAAGAAAAACAACTTATTGTAATAAAGGGAAAAACCTGGGGAACATGGTCACATGATCGTGGAACAATTGCACCACCAAGACCTGGACGGCACGGTACTGTCCTTGGACTTTTACAGTTTTTACAAATTAGTTGCACGTAAGTAGCCTTTGCCTTAACCCTTGAAGCGGCAATGGTAATTCCCGATATCTTCACTAATTTTGATATATATTGAGCCTGAAAAGGAAATAAGTGGGTTAAAACTGTAAATACCCAGCGTATCAATCAAACAAACAAATCTCTAGCAATTACCCCAAGTGACCGCATTGAGACGGGATCCTCCTTTGATGTCAGCAAAATCTGAACCTCGCCTGTCTGCGGTTCCACCATTTCCCCCGAATCTCCCGCTACTTTCATCTTCAAGCTCGCTAAAACCTCCGCAGCGGCCGTCTCAAACTGCATCAATTACAAAAAAGCAATAATATTAGGCTAATAGAATCAAATATGATGAAGATTGACCGTGAGTTTGTAACAATTTTTTTACCAGAGGTAGGTAATCGGAGGGAGAGGACCGTAAGAGGGAAGGGAGATCGGAATCGAAGGAGAGAAGGTCTTCGAGATGAACCACCAGGAATTTGGGGTTGTTGACGAGGCTTTCTCTGTACGGAAACACGTTCTTCTCCTTCTCGAAATTTCTAATGAACTCCTTAAATTTAAGGAGGATGGAGTGGCGGCTCGCGGTGCCTGATGCGGCGGCGCCGCCTTCCGCTTCCGAGGAAGCCTCCGTGAACTGGGCCTGGTTGCTGTAGTACACGGCTCCTTCATCCCATCCCGACATTTTGTTCTCTGTTTTCTCTCACTCACACAATGAACTAAAGAAATCGTTCTCTGAGACAGTCACACAATGAAGCAAGGAAAGACGATCCTTCTTTCTAATGTTGACTTAAGGATGGGTTCCTTTTGGCGGGAAGGTTTAGGAGTTTTGGCGGGGAAATGACCTCACGTGCGTGAGACACTTCCGTTATTGGGTTATGGGCTTAGATGATGGCACTATTAGTTTTTCTGTTTGGCCCGTTTTTTTTGGCAGTTGTTGAAGGCCTTTCTGAAAAGCTTGCCTCTAAGAGATTTGGTCAATTTTTGGTCAATTTTCGATAAGCTTGCCTCTAAGCAATTTGGTCAATTTTCGATAAGCTTGCCTCTAAGCAATTTGGTCAATTTTCGATATCTCAACCAGAAGTAGAGTTTGGCAAAAAAAAAAAAGAAGAAGAAGTAGAGGGCCGGCCAAAAAAAAATACAAGAAGTAGAGGGCAATGGGGAAAGACACTAAATTGGAACCCATGGCTGAAACTAACAAGCTTATTATAAGCACTCAATAAGCAAACTGAAAGCAGAACGAAAATTGGACACATGCTTTACAAATGCTCTACCTGTCTAAGCCCTTAACAGCACAAAATTTCAGTGGCAAGGCACAAGGCACAAGGCACAAGATACAAGATAAAAAGATCTCTGGATAAAACTTGTTTTAACAATAAACTAAGTAAGAATTATATCAAAATACTAGTACTACTTACAAAAGCAATCAGGGAAGCCATTTTTAGAATATTATATCAACTCAATATGCTAGCAACAGAAGCAAGATACAGTAACGAAATTCGAGCAGGCAGTAAAACTGATCCAAAGCAATCAAATGAGGCTCATAAGACTTTACCAGAGAACATAGACAAAGACAATGCGAGCATAGACAAGCAACTGCTAAAATATACGACGGCATAGCATATTATCATACTGGAAAGCTCATTTTAGCAAGATAATGAGTCATACAATGTAGCAGAACAAGGAGATAACTGCAAAATCATATTTACAGCTATAACTTATAAAGAAAATTCAACAGTCCAACCAACTAAAAGAGAAAATCAGAATTCAAGGAAATAAAATAGGATCTACTAATTCCCACTGTCCTCGTCACAACCTGCTGCTTCCAAGACATCAACATTGAAGTTGTACTCCTGGTCACATCCAAGATAGGAATCACACATAAAATAGAGCATGTAAGTCTTCCTTCCAGCTTCTGAGGGAGCACAAAATACAAGATTGACCTTCGCCTTCCTCGCAAGAGACACCCTCTTAATTGCAAGCAGCTGATCAGTTTTGGTGTCACCAACAACCAACCACCACCCTTCTTCTTTTGCTTTTGGGAACCTAGGAGCATCTGCCGGTTCGACCTCCGTCCTCCCCTCTAGATCTCTTTCAAGTGTAACCTGCAATGTGACATATTCCCCAGCCCTCACATTCTCACTTTCAATCTCATATGACAAATCAATATTGGGGAAACGGTTACAAAACTTTGCAATATCCAGTAACTGCAAATCAGACATCTGCAACAGCTCACGTCTCTCACCATCTTCCATCTCCACCAAGTCAAAAATAGTCTCTATACTCTTTCCAGGGTTCTCTTGGCATCTCTTAGCTAATTCCTTAGTGAAATGTGGAAGCTGTAAAAGCATTGAGTCACGCTCCCACATGCCTTGTGTTACCATTTGGCTCACTTCCATTGCAAGAAGAGCAAGGCTCAACCAACCATTGATTGAAATAACATCAACCATAGCCTGAAGCAACCTCATAGCAAACAAGAGCACCTCTCGCTGGTCCAGTGCTAGATTACCACCCACATGCTGCCTAGAGAAGTGGGCTAGAAGCAGGGCATTTGCTTTGGCATGCGGATCTATGCACCCTGGATTTTCAAAGGAAAACCTCTGATGATTAATCAGTCTTCGAAGAACATCCTCTTCCCCAGGTCGTATAGGAAGTTGAGCATACTCAGAAGCTGAGGCCAAGATCTCCAAAAGACCCTTCATCTTTGTTTTGGAAGTCAAAGAAGAACTGAAGCGCTCAATAGTAGTGTAACTGATGTAATAGAAAGATGCTATCATCCCAAGATTCAAAGCAGAAAGGTCCATATCATCCTCTATAGCAATACATTTACTTGCTTCCAAATCATTTAACGTGTTCTCAACAAGCTCTGACAGGTGATCAGAGAGATGCCTGTGACTTACTCCCTGCAGATTGTAGTAGTTTGGATTTTGAGTCAGCCTCCTATACATGAAAGTCCATGTTAGATAATCAACAACATCTTGTTTGTTCTCTATCACTTGCGCAACAATTTCTGCAATAAGGTTATCGTGTAGAAAATGGTGCAAATGGCTTTCTACAGGGAATGCCTCATACAAGAATTTCTTGTAATATTCTTTACGAGGAGCATGACAGAGGATGACACACTTGCCAGAATTATCAAGAAGAGGACGACTAGCATGGCCCATCATTTGCAATAAATCTGTAACTGGATAATCAGTGTGAGCATTTTCTCTTCTATCAAAATATTGAGTACCCATTACAACCACCAAATGTGCTGATAATGGCACTCCCCAGCACAATGAGCTGCTCATAACACAAACCTGAATCCACCCATCTTCAAACAGCTGTGACACAACTTCTTGATCCAAACTGCTCAAACCCTCATGCAAGTAGCCAACTCCATGTTCAAGAGTGGTTTTCAATGTTTCTTCACTTAGTTTATCAACAAAAGGCTTCAGTTCCTCAGCTGATCGCAAACGAAATGCTGCCTCATCCTCATTATCCACTTTTGAGCAACTCATCAGGTCAACAGCGGTGAGTCTAACATGCTTCCTTGTAGGAACATATACAATCGCAGGCTTCCTATTTTTGGCATGTTGGACAATGGCAGTATAAGTAGGTTTAGTCATTGCTTGCATCCTTGCTTCAAAATTGGCTATATCCACCCCTTGGATGTGTATTTCTAGTGGTACAGGACGAACCCCAGGGGGAAAATTAAAAAGACCATGAGAAGTAGCTCCTATCCATTCTCCAAGGTCCTTGGCATTTGCAAGAGAAGTTGAGAGAGCCACAATCCTGATTTTGTTGTCACTCTGACTTGAAATATATCTCATCCTAGAGACAATCACCTCTAGCACAGGACCACCATAACCACCAATCAAGTGAAGCTCATCAACAATGAAAAGACTAACCTGCTGCACATGCTTCCGTTTTTTCCAGCGGCGAGAAATGGCATCCCATCTCTCAGGTGTACTGATCACAATTTGACCCTTCTCAAGTAACTTCATGTCCAAGGACAATTCCCCAGTTAACTCAACCACCCGCATTCCAAGAACTTTACCAAACTTGTTCTCCCAATCCCGGTATCTTTCCTTGGCAATAGCCTCAAGAGGTGCAATATACACTACTCGCATAGTACTATCAGATGCTTTCTGATGATTCCTTAATATAGCAAACTCAGCACATATGGTCTTCCCACTCCCTGTTGGTGCAGCCACCAAGACATTATCATCTGTATTATACAAAATAGTGAAGACTTGAGTTTGAACAGGATTAAAATGCTTAAACTTGTGATACAATGCCTCATAAGATGGATTCCTCAATGCCGTCACAGGCAAAGGCTGTAAGTCCAACAACTCAGTTGGCGGAGGGTACTTCTCTGGCAGTATAAGATGCCTGAAAGAGACAGGTAAAACAGTCTGTGATCCAAGCCATTTATCTGAGACAACACGAATGAAATACTGAGGTGGTAATGGTTCATAAATCGGAACAGTGAAGTTCAAAGTGTGGTCCTCATCAATATACTGCTTCTTCAACAAAAAGTACTCATGGTGAAGAATACATTCACCATCATTATCTTCAACAATCACCCAGAATGGCTCCACATACCCATGAACCTTATCCTCCCATTGAAAATCTGGTGTTATCGTGAGTTCAACCCTTAAGACAGTTCGTGTAATTGGTTGAACATGAGCTGCAAGGTTTAGCTTTGGGAACTGGTGAATGAATTTGTGAAGCGGTCTTCCCATCCTTTGGTTACGAATAAGCTCACCAATCTCCTGTGATGACAGATCATAGTACCTATCCCAGGCGAAATCTTTCTTCTCCAACTTCAAAAGGATCTCATTTGGGATGGCTTTGAACTGGCAAAGGGGTGTTTGAACATTCCACATCCTCTTAGTAACCATTTTACACAAATTCAACGCCTTCTCAGCTAATTCCGCCCATCCTCTTTTTAAAACAATCTCAAAAAGTGCTTTTAAAAGACGTCCAGCACTCTGAGTTATGTACACCATGTCAGACGTCAATGAAAGCCCTTCAAGCTTCAACTGTGAGATATATGCTTGCAGCAAAACATTAATTTTAGCACTAGGCTCTTCCAAACTTTCCTTGATTGGAATGGGAACATGGTCCAAAAGCTTTGCCAGCTCCACCTTCTCATCTTGTCTGACTGTTACATACTTGAATTCTTCACTAAGTGAAAATAATCGACAAAGTTCTATGTTGCCCATGGTTGGCTTCAGATGCTCATTGTATGTAGATATTGTCCCATGCGATATGTAATAGTAGCTAGCAATGCGGCCCAAATCTGTCACTTGGAAGTATCCACTTTTTCTATCATACTTGACCAAATTATTCTTCTCCAAGATAGTTGCCGCAGAATGGATCTGCCAAAAAAATGAAAAAAAAAAGTCAATAATGAATAAATCACTGGAATCACAGAGTAGTAAATTAAGAGTAATGAGAATTATAACAAAGACATACAAAGCATAACTGAACATTCATCATCAGTTTATTCGGTTCAAAAGATACATACTCTCACTGTTAAGAATTATTAATAAAAACCAAATACGGCAACTCATACTATCAACAGAGAAGGCTAAAATACTGCTTACACGGCAAAATTCTATCTAACAATGTGGAATAGAAAATGGTTTCCCAAACCCTAATCCAGAGCAAATGAAAAATATAAATGCCACAAAGCTGTACATAGCTAAATCAAATATGCATGCAAAGGAGGGGGAAAAAGAATTAGAGTAGAGAAATTTCAAAGATAATTATGTACACCAAGGGATTGAATGCTTACCAAATCAGCCCTCCTCTCCTCCAAAGTTGAATCTCTAGAAAGAATATCAGCTGGCAGGCCATAAAGTGTCGGATTCTGCAACATTCGATTATACAAGTACGTGTCTGCAATCCAATTGCAGGCTTCTCTAGTATTCTGAACAGTTCCAAGAACTATTTCCGCATTCAACTGATCAGCCAGTTTGGATACAAATTGGCTCTCAATAGGAAGTTGCTGATTCATCAAAGAAAGGTAGTATTGAAGTTCACTGTGCCCAGTGATAATGATCCCTTCACCATATGAATCATACTGAGGCCTCCCTGCACGACCCAGCATCTGCATCACATCCAGAGGGCTTAGCTCGGTCCATGCACCTTTTTCCGGGCTGTAGATCTGGGTCCCTTTAATAATGACTGTGTGTGCAGGCAAGTTCACACCCCAAGCAAGAGTTGCAGTTGAAACCAACACTTGTATATGTTTATCAGCAAAGAGAAGTTCAACAATTTCACGATCAGCCCTTGACAACCCAGCATGATGGATAGCAAAACCATAAGGTAGCAGATCTCTAAGATCATTGCTTTTAACCATATCCGTGTGACTCTGCAGAATCTCACGACTTGCAGCATCCTCTTTCAGGAACCTACTAAGGGTATCATTAGCAAGTGCAGTGTCCCGTACTGCACGAGCTGTTTTAGCAGTTTCCTTCCTTGAATGAACAAAAATAAGGACTTGATGCTTCCCTGCCACAGCCATTACTTTTTCGTAACAAATATCATTCATCAAATGATACCTCTGAAGTGGCTTCTTAACTGTGATTCCAATATACTGCTGAGAGAGGGGGACAGGCCTGTAGCTATTGTCAAAATGGAACAGTCCTTTTTTCAGATCAACCCTCAGAAATGATGCCACGTCTTCATAATTAGGAAGTGTAGCAGAAAGACCTACCAATCGGATATACTCTTTCATGGTTTCGATTTGCCTGACAGTCCTGGCAACAATACTTTCAAGCACAGGTCCTCTGTTATCATGAAGAAGATGAATCTCGTCAATAATAAGAAGTTTCACAAGATGTGTGAATGTCCGATCCCCAGACTTTCTGGTAACAATATCCCATTTCTCAGGAGTTGTCACAATGATCTGAGTCTCCTCAATTTGTTGGCGAGTCAGTGTCTGGTCTCCACTGAGCTCGCTCACCGTCACACCATATGCCTCCAACCGATGTGAGAGGTTACCCACAACTTCAGCAACTAGAGCCTTCATAGGCGCCACATAGACAATCTTATAGTTGCTATGGTTAATTGAACCATCAGAATCCTTATTCAAGCCAAGTTGCCGCAGTATGGTGAGCACAGCAACATTAGTTTTCCCTGCCCCAGTAGGGGCACACAACAGAATGTTATCTGCTGAAAAAAGGGCAGTTTCATACACTTTACTCTGTACCCTGTTCAACTGTTGCATCCCCTTGAAAGCTGGTTGGGCCCATTCTGGCATTTCAGATATCTTTACAAGCTTCTCATTCGGTTCTAGAGGTTTTGGCTTCTGTGCCGGCACATGAACTTCCTCATACCCCTTGCTCAGATGCCTGTAAGAACCCAAAGGAAGATCACACTTTTTATTTGCCTTCAAAAGACCACCCTGTTCAAAAGCAAGACGGTCCAGATCAAGCAACTGACGCTGACCCTTCAACCAACCACCATCAGTGTCTCTGTCAACAAGACCCCTCCTATCCCTATCACCATCTCCACCGCTCTCATCCTTTAGTCGACGAGCCTCTTCTCTAATACTCTTCTCTAAGTTCTTCTGCCTTTCTTTTGCTGTTGCCCTGGTGGCATGCAGCTGCTCAACAACTGCAGCCAAATCTGGGCCCATGCTCATCATTTCCTCTTCAATCTTCTTCCTCTCTTCTTGGGCTTCAGCCCTCGCCAAGCGGGTGCACCACACAACCTTCAGCCGGTTCCGCAACAGGTATTTGATTAGGCTGAACTTATCAAACTGGAGATTTACCAATAGATTGTTCTCAACCTCTCTGTCATCACCCTCAGCAAGTATCTTAAGCACCTCTTCAGCAAGCTTCTGGCGCTGTTGTGGGTCAATTTGTTGGTCATAAGCCTGGGAGATCTTTCTCTGAAGCCAATAAGCATCAATGTCCTGGACATTCAGACTCATTCCTTCATTAGCCTCATGCATGTCATCATCATCGATTCCACCACCCATATGCATACCCCCAGCACCATTTTCCACTCCATCCTCCTCATCCTCATCATCCTCCTGCACCATATCAATATCACTCTCTTCTTCCTCATCTTCATTCTCTTCAAACTCGACTGCCACTCCAACATCATCATCAAGACCTTCATCCCCATTCCCACACACAGCCTCACCCCCATCCTGATAATCTGTAATCAACTTCCCAAGTGAAACAAGCTGATCAAAGACCTGACTGGGAATTGGATTCAACAACTTCTCAATCTCCTTCTTCTTATCGTGATTTTTAATCCCCTCATTCTTAAGCACAGCCAAAATCTCATCGGCTGCACTACTAGCAATATTAAGTGGCTGTCCACCCAACTGCTGCTGAATCAAACTCAACATAGCCTCGTAAGCCGCCCTAGTCTCCTTCGTTTTGGGCTGATAAACCCCTTCCTCCGTAACAGTCAAAACACTCTCCTCCCATATCCGGCGCCTCTTACTTTGCCTAACAGGAGCAGGTTCAGAAAGAGGGTCCCGTTCTTTCTTCTTCATTGACTTCTTAAGCTTATGATCTAATTCTGGTGGTCTACCTTTATAAACACGGTCACCAAAAGACTTAGGGTCAATTTTTCCCCAGAGAGACTCGGGCTCTCTGGCCGGCTCGTAAGTATCACGCAGCCGATTATCATTATTAGTAAGAACTAAACTCGAATTTGACCTATATTCATATTGTTTAAACCGGGCGTGTTCCTCAGCACCGCCGCCTAAACGAGCCATGGAACCTTAACAAAAGGGAAGCGATAAACTCAGAACTCTTCCAAAAAACAACAGAAACTAAAACCCTAAGTAGGGTTTTAAATAACAAAGGAACGCAAAAAAATATATATATAAGAGGAAGAGATACTCACGGAAAACGACAATGCCTTCTGAATGGTTTCAGTTCCAGTTTTGCAGAGTTTTGAAGGTTTGTTTGTTCACTGGATGAAATTTCAATCAGAGTGTTTATAAATCGAAGATATCAAAATTGACAGCAATATGGTGGCTTATATATAGGAAATAAGTCGGTGGTTCTTTAAAATAAATAAATAAATAAATAAATAATAGGATCATTCTAAAATATGGGGGTTTCTAGGATCACATTATTATTATTTTTTATTTTGGCCGAGTTCTAGGATCACACAAGGATGATTACACATAATTACTTTTGGATTATAATAAAAAAAATATAGGTTATTTTAGCCCTTAATATCCGCATATATTAATTAGTATTAAAAAACACTAAACTGGATTTAAAAAACAAATCCAACTGTACCCAAAAAAATCTCTATTCCTATATAATTATCCTTTATTTATTCAGAAAACATAAATTTCAGAAAACATAAAACAAAATATATTATTATAAAAAAAATAATACTATTAGAGCGGGTGATTTACAAAGCAAAAGGAAACTATTATAAGTTAGTATTCTTTGCTACCATGTATCTGAGCCTCTATGCATCATTTCATCCTAGTAGCATTTTCATGCATTATATTGACTAATATTCTATCAAACTTCCTATACATTGAAACTTTTGCTTTATGCGAAGACTTGGTGCCACCTTTCTGACTAGAATAGTGCACGGACAAGAGAGGCATTACCCTATATCATCAGGCAGTGTTAGTTGCAGTTGCAAAATAACACCTCAGAGGAAGCCCCCAGCAAGCTCTGGAAGCAAGTCTGCCTTGGCACCCATGCATATTATCGCAGCATCATATTCCCCTAGTTGACACACAAAAGAATAAACTTTAATTAATTAGAAAATAAAACCATCCTCCTTTGATGTAGTACAAGTTTCAGTCGAATTTTATATCTTCCCCGTGTTCCAAACAACGTTATTGGGTTTATATTTAGGACAATTAATAACTTCTGTTTCAAAATATATATTGAGACTAAAAAGGGGAAAAAAAAAGGTTAAAACTGTAAATACCTAGCGTATTAAAGGATCCAGTTCCTATGCGGTCATTGGAATATTTTTTGTTTTTACCCCAATGACCGTATAGAAACTGATCCTCCTTTGATGTCAGCAAAATCTGAACCTCGCCTCTTGTCACGGGCTTACTTTATAAATAATATTACTAGCTTAAATTCCTGCTGTTTTTTTAGTATTTTATCTATGTAAGGGGAAAAAGGAAAACTAGGACAGCTGTTAGTTTAGCCAGCTGGCTACTCTTGGCTGAGAGTGGGATATACAAAAGATGCTTTCACAATGTAATCCTTATCTTTTGCCATGTAAATGATATCAGAATATTTCTCTGTCTTATCCCTTTCTTGGCTCTTTATTCTATCTATTCTACCCTTTTCTGATCTAATATTCCCAAAGTTATTTTTCCCGTTACATCTTGGTACCAGAGCCTCTATCCTGGCCAACGAAATGACCTCAGACAGCTTACCCTCTATTCCAGAAATCGGCGACGCCGCAGACATCGAGAACTTGGTGAAAGCCCAAGTAGCGGGGATGAAATCAGCTCTCATGGATGACATCCGTGACCTTTTCGACCAATTCGCAGTGCGTGATGACAGGGCTCGCGAGAAGTTACCCACTGGGACGCCAACCACCTCAAAACAAAATATCGAAACATCGACCAGTCCAAAAAACAACACTAAACCACCATTTTACGCCCATACACCACCGCCCTGGAACTCACCAGTGCCTTAAAATCCTTAACCAATACCAACCCCCTTGGCCTCCACACATCGG